>NW_026474414.1:0-10950 GCF_026875155.1 Cherax quadricarinatus
TTTAAAAAACTTTTTAAAAAATTTTTTTTTTTCTAAAATTTTGGGAAATAGCCTGATGGCCTAAAAGTATGAAGGGGTTTCTTCCCCCCTATAAAATAAAACCCCTTTTGGGGGGGGTTTTTAAAAAATTTTTACGGCCAGTGTTTGTTAAATATCCAAAATTCGTGTTAACTCAAGCAGAGAAAGCTGGTAGGCCCACATGTGAGAGAAGGGGTCGGGTGGTCAGTTGTGCACAATATAAAAAAATCCTCCAGCACAGCAGTGCATAATAGAAAAAAAAACTGATCCATGTTTTTGAATAAACGCCTACTTTGGGGCCTATTTTGATTGTATTATGGTCGTATTCTCGTATTCTTGCCTCATTTGATAGAATGGAAAACATATTATAGAAATAGAGGTGATTTTGATTTGGTTTTACTAAGAAAAGAACCTTGAAATGAGCTAAATTAGGAATGTTTGATTTTCCCGATGTCAAAGTAAACAAATGATGTCATTGTCTAAAAATGTCCAAGACCATTCAATATGCAGTCATGAATGGGTTGACATTATTTATACAATTTATTTATTATTTATTTAATTATTTATTTATTTAAGTCTTTGCAAAAAAGTACATGAGATTGTGTATAACATAGTGGTTTGCATGCAAAGAGCCTCTATTATCCCTTGGAAATTATGGGCCAATTTAAACTTTAAATTGGCTTACTAACAATTTAAACACAAGGATATATCAAAGTTGTACAGTGGACAGTATTATTTCATAGTTGTACAGAAAATTTATTAATTATAATGAATCAAATTGTATAAGACCTTGTTGTATTGGTCATGGAACTTAAGGCTACTGCAAGGTGGTACCTGGGAAATTTTCCTTCTGTAAGTCTGTGACTGATGATCCGTACCGTTTATGTTTTTGTGAAACAATGGTTCAATTATATCGTGTCAACAATGGATAAAACGTTCATGGATTGTTGGGGTTATTATGTGGGAGTACTAGGTGAGTAAGTTGTACTGAGTATTTACATTTAGTCTAGGGTGATTAAGTGGCTTTTGAGAAGAGTCTTAAATTGATTTTCAACTGGGTTAAACTTTAATATCTTCTGGTAATGAATCCATATTTGGGCCCTTTTATGTGACAGAGTTTTTAAACAGGTGGATATGGACACAGGTATATCAAAAAAGATCTGTGTCTTGTGTTGTGGTCGTGTGTCCTGTTTAGGTTTGTGAGGAAAAGTTTGAGTGGGGGGGTTATATTGTGTGTGTTGTCCTGTGTATGTAGTAGGCACATGAATAAGTATGGAGTTCTTAATGGTAAGCAGATTCAGACTTTGAAAATTGGTGGAGAAATGCTGGTGGGAGGGGGAATTTGTTATCTTTCTTACTGCTGCCTTTTGCGGGGTTATTGGGGGTTTTAGGTGATTGGATGTTGTTGATCCCCATGCACAAATTCCATATGTAAGATAAGGGTATACGAGTAATGGTACATTTCCAGGAGAGCTGATTGGGGAACGTATACCTTATCTTTGATAGTATGCCTACATCTTTGGAGATTTTTTTGGGTGATTTTGTTGTATGTGTGTCCGGAACTTAAGGCTACTGTCAAGGTGGATACCTAGAATTTTCCCTCTGTGAGTCTTGTGACTGATGATCCATATTAGCGTAATGTTAATTGGATCATTTGTAGCTTTGTTTCCAAACTGAATGAAATAGGTTTTATCAGTGTTCAGGGTAAGTTTGTTAGTCATCATCCAGGCAGATATTTTCTGTAATTCAGCATTGACTGTGTTTGCTAGTATGACTGCATTTGGGTGGGAAAATACATATGTAGTGTCATCTGCAAATAATATGGGTTTGAGTAGCTGTGATGCATTCGGTAGATCATTGATGT
Organism: Cherax quadricarinatus; assembly: GCF_026875155.1. Taxonomy (NCBI): domain Eukaryota; kingdom Metazoa; phylum Arthropoda; class Malacostraca; order Decapoda; family Parastacidae; genus Cherax; species Cherax quadricarinatus. The sequence continues at coordinate 1,883 of NW_026474414.1, forward strand.
AGATGAGAAAGAGGAGTGGTCCTAGGACGCTTCCTTGTGGATCATTTGCATACACATATTAAGTTCTGTTACTAAGGTATGACTTTAGGTAGTTGAGGGAGTGGCCTCTGATACCTTAGTGCATTAATTTGGAGTACAGTAGTTCATGGTCGACTGTATCGAAAGCTTTACGTAAATCAATGAAAATGCCCAGCGGGACTTCTTTCTTTTCAAGTGCGGTATATATTAGTTCTAGCATGTGTATGATAGCGTCATTTGTGCCTTTATTATTTCTGAATCCAAACTGACAAGGGTTTAATATGTTGTGTGAAATGAGGTAGGAATAGATCCGTCTATGAATTAATTTTTCAAAGATTTTAGAGAGCAGTGGTAAGTTAGATATTGGTCTATAGTTATTCAAGTCAGCTTGGTCACCTCCTTTGTGGATCGGAGTGACCCTCGCTATTTTGAGGATTGTTGGGAAGGTAGATGATTCAATGGATTTGTTAGAGTGTTTACCTGGAGTTTACCTGGAGAGAGTTCCGGGGGTCAATGACCCTGCAGCCCGGTCTGTGACCAGGCCTCCTGGTGGATCAGAGCCTGATCAACCAGGCTGTTACTGCTGGCTGCACGCAAACCACTGTACGAGCCACAGCCCGGCTGGTCAGGAACCGACTTTAGGTGCTTGTCCAGTGCCAGCTTGAAGACTGCCAGGGGTCTGTTGGTAATCCCCCTTATGTATGCTGGGAGGCAGTTGAACAGTCTCGGGCCCCTGACACTTATTGTATGGTCTCTTAACGTGCTAGTGACACCCCTGCTTTTCATTGGGGGGATGTTGCATCGTCTGCCAAGTCTTTTGCAATAATTGCAATAATAATTGCAATAATTGGTGACAATACTTGAGAAGCTTTTTTGTACATACATCAGGCAAGTTGTTTATGTCACCTGCCTTGTTTTTTAAGGGTGTTTATGATGAGCATAACTTCAGTGGGGTTGGTTGGAGCTAGGAATAGCGTATTTGGGTAGGTACCTATGAGGTAGTCTGATGGACGGGTGTTTAAGCTTGGTATTTTGTTCACTAGATTTTTTCCTATGGCGGAGAAGAAAACATTGAGTCTGTTTGTTGTTTCAGTAGGTGTGAGTAGGGGTTCATCTGGTTTTGTTAGTTTGATTGCTGTGTTTTTGGATAACTTTTTAAGTTCCAAGAATTTCAGATAGAGTTTTCCAGGTTTTTTTCATATCACCTTTGATGTTATGTAATCTATTTTCATAATACAATTTTTTTTGACCTTCTTATCAGGGTGGTAAAATGCGACGAGTAAATTTCTCGACTGTTCTCTAGTTATTTGACCCATTCCCATACTGTTTTATGATATTTGTGCTTTGTGTTAATGGATTTGAGGGTGCTTGGGTTAGCCAGGGATTATTCAGTCTCTTTGCTGTGATCTGTTTTTAGTTTTTCTGGGGGAATGTCTGTTATAGAGGCATTGGCTTTTTTAGAAAATATTTATACATTCATTCATATCTGTAATGTGGTTTCAAGCTCATTTTTTCCAATCGATGTTATTCATAGCTGCTATAAAGTTGTTAACTGCTGTCCGTTATGTAGTCTGAAGGTTACTTTAGTAATGCTTGCGGCAGTTTTCCCAGATTAGTTATGAGAAAAGGTTGGGTAGTGGTCTGTAGTGTTGTCTGTGATTATGCCTGATTTTAAAGGGGAAATTGTGTTTGTCCAATGTGGTCTATTAAGGAGATACTTGTTTCGGTGATTCTTGTAGGTTTAGATACTGTTGGTAGCAACAGGCAGTTACTCATTGTGTTTGTGAATTCGGTTACTTGTGGGTCCTGGTCGTGTAGTATGTTTATGTTGAAATCACCTGTTATGTATAGGTGGTCTGTATTCATGTGTTCTCACCTAATTGTACTCACCTAATTGTGGTTGCAGGGGTCGAGACTCAGCTCCTGGCCCCGCCTCTTCACTGATCGCTACTGGATCCTCTCTCTCTCTGCTTCCTGAGCTTTGTCATACCTCTTCTTAAAACTATGTATGGTTCCTGCCTCCACTACTTCAAATTGCTAGGCTATTCCACTTGCTGACAACTCTATGACTGAAGAAATACTTCCTAACGTCCCTGTGACTCGTCTGAGTCTTCAGCTTCCAGTTGAAACCCCCTTTTCCCTGTTTCCCCCCCTCTGGAACATCCTATCTCTGTCCACCTTGTCTATTCCCCTCAGTATCTTGTATGTCGTTATCATGTCTCCCCCTGACCCTTCTGTCCTCCAGTGTCGTCAGTCCGATTTTCCCTTAACCTTTCCTCGTATGACATTCCCTTGAGCCTGGGACTAGCCTTGTTGCAAACCTTTGTACTTTCTCTAACTTCTTGACGTGCTTGACCAGTGTGGGTTCCAGACTGGTGCTGCATACTCCAGTATGGGCCTAAAAATACACAGTGTACAGTGTCTTTAACGATTCCTTATTAAGGTATCGGAACGCTATTCTCAGGTTTGCCAGGCCGCCCGTATGCTGCAGCGGTTATTTGGTTGATGTGTGCCTCCCCGGGGATGTGCTCGGTGTTATGGTCACCCCAAGGTCTTTCTCCCTGTGAGGTCCCGTAGTCTTGTCCACCTAGCCTATACTCTGTCTGCGTCCTTCTTGCCCCTCCCCCAATCTTCATGACTTTTGCATTTGGCTGGATTGAAATTTGAGAAGCCAGTTACTGGACCACATGTCCAGCCTCTCCAGGTCTCTTTGCAGTCCTGCCTCATCCTCGTCCGATTAATTCTTCTCATCAACTCACGTCATCTGCGAACAGGGACACTTCAAGTCTATTCCTTCCATCATGGTCGTTCACATATATCAAAAATAAGCACTGGTCCTTAGAACTGACCCCTGTGGGACCCCGCTCGTAACAGGCGCCCACTGTGATACCTCTTCACGTACCATGACTCGTTGCTGCCTCCCTGTCAGGTAATTTCCCTTATCCATTGCAGTGCCCTTCCTTTTACGTGTGCCTGACCTCCAGCTTCTGCACTAATCTCTTGTGGGGAACTGTGTCAAAGGCCCTTCCCGCATTTTAGGAAAACGCAATTCTACCCAACCCACTCTCTCGTGTCTTACTTCTGTTACCTTGTCATAAAACTCCAGGAGGTTTGTGATACAAGATTTGCCTTCCATGAACCCATGCTGGTTTTCATTTATAATCTTGTTCTTTTCCAGGTGTTCGACCACTCTCCTCCTGATAATCTTCTCCATGACTTTGCACACAATACATGTCAGAGACACAGGTCTGTAGTTTAGTGCCTCGTTTCCTAGTTTTTCACTAAAGTGATAAATGTTTGACTGTGGTACTCTGTAGATGTTTATAACTGTGAGGGGTTTTTGCAGGTTTTTTTATTTAAATTTGGCTATGATACACTCTCCATGTTCATCCCTTGTGCAAGATTTATTGATACATTCGAGTTGATTTGAGTTGTATATTGCTGGTCTGTTCTACAGTTGTGTATGGCCATGTAGCCAGGAATGGTACAGAAATCTGTAACATCAAGCTTAAGCCAGGTTTCTGTGAGTGTGATGATTGATTTATTGGAATGAAGGGAACTGAGTAATGCTGTGAGGTCATCATAATGTTTGCTCAAGGATCTGACATTGTAGTTAAAGATGGTTATGTTATTGTTTGCACTGAGTAATGTCTTTGCTTGGTCTGCTGTATAGTAATTACAGTTGCTGTTTGATTCATGTAATTCATTTAGTAAAAAGTTTACATCAGGATCTATGTCTGTAATCATAGGATGAGAGTAATTTTACAAACTAGATTTTCTGAGTAAAATGATATAAGATTTATATTGAATCAACAACTAGACTTATGACTAAGACTCCGTGATTAATCTAAAACTTGTAAAAATTTGAAAGAAAAAGGGATTATTACAGAATAGATAATTCAGTTATAGCACCTTAACCCCTTCAGGGTCCAAGGCCAAAATCTGAAGTGGTGCTCCAGTGTCCAAGAAATTTTGAAAAAAAAAAAAAAATGATTTTTTTCTTACAGAATTAAAGAGTATATTTTTGTGAAGGTAATAAGAAAAAAAAATTCTGATCAGTACTTACCGAGATACAGCCGTGGGAAGTTGACCCAAAATGACCGGGTGGCGGCAACATCAGTGGCTTCCGCAAAATCCCATTTTTTTATTTTACGTTTTTTATACATTTTTTCTTTTCTTTTCTTTTCTAATTTTTTCTTTTTCTAATAACATTTGTGGCCTGTGAGACCAATATAATCTATATTGTATAAGTGTACACTCATTGTATTCAACACAATAACTGCACTAATTTGTTTATCATTATATTGCTTACAAAACTTGCTTACAAGTTTATTGTAAACAAAATGATGAAAATATTAGTGCGGTTATTGTGTTTGAATACAATGTACCATATAGTACCATATGGTACAATGGTGCCATAGGTGCAATTGTACCATATGGTACAATGGCACCATATGATACAATGGTACCATATGGTACAATGGCAACATGATACAATGGTACCATATGATACACTGGTACCATATGGTACAGTGGTACCATATGATACACTGTACCATATGGTACAATGGCACCATTTGGTACAATGGTACCATATGATACAATGGTACCTGATCTTGTCACAACCTATACCAGACTCTAGTGAAATTGCAAGTACCATTTCAATTTGTATTTTTAAATTATAAGTTTATATTATAATTCCTACTCTAAGATTGTTTTATATCTTAGTGACTCCTATTGTGTGTGCAATTAGTGTATTTTTCAATTATATTATTGTTCAAGGCCCTTAACTATCTTTTGCTAACTAGTACCAACTACCTCATATATATTTTTTTTTTCTACTTTTTTTATTCTTTTGCTACCTTAACCTGCATATTTTATCTTGTCAATTTAAATCTAGTTATGCTCTAATTCTTGTAAACAACTTATATAACACCTTAGTGCAATTACAATTGAGAGTCTTGTGCCTTTTTATATTATTAGATTAAACTCAGTTGTACTATAGTCAATACCAAATTCATTATATTAGACCATATTGCAATTACTAGTGAGAGACTGGTGCTATTTTTAATTTGTATTGTATATTATTAGATTAAATCTAGTTGTACTATAGGTCATTCTAGCTCAAAACATAGACTCCACAAAAGTCATTATATAGACCTTAGTGCAATTATTTGATACCACTTTATTGTTCACCACAACTTATTTTTTTTATTATCACACCGCCGATTCCCACCAAGGCAGGGTGGCCCGAAAAAGAAAAACTTTCACCATCATTCACTCCATCACTGTCTTGCCAGAAGGTGCTTTACACTACAGTTTTTAAACTGCAACATTAACACCCCTCCTTCAGAGTGCAGGCACTCTATATTAGTCCCTTTTATATTATAATTTTATATTATAATTCTAACTTTAAAAATATACCTTTAACCCTTTGACTGATTCCGACGTATAAATACGTCTTACGAGCCAATGTTTCTGACGTATTTATACGCACAAATTCTAGCGGCTTCAATCGAGCGCCAAAGGCCTGGTAGGCCTACACGAGAGAGAATGGGTCTCAGTGGTCGGTGTGCACCCTGTGAAAAAAATCTGGACCCAGCGGTGCATTGTGGGAACGCCATGTTGTCAGTCCATTTTCACCATGCCTCTCGTAAGAATTCCTCACTCCTCGTCGGATTGGAGGTCTTTTGTTCCCAAGTGATTAGCTCTAACAGCGATGAAAATGTCAGTGACAGTGAATTCAAGGGTTTTCAAGTGAGTGTTACCGAAAAAAGTGCCCAGGATAACGTAATAGTGACGAAAACCCAGATGACCACAACCTTCGACCTCTGGTGCTGTGCCGGCTTGTTCACGTTCACGTTCGCCTTACCAGGATGAAAGAGGAAACTATTTGGTCGTGTACAACACCCTGATGATAGCAGTGATAGTGATAGTGATTTCAAGGTCATTGAAAGCAGTTTCAGTGACAGTGAGAGTGAATATTCCCCAGTGAAGCGCCAGTATGTATGACGTAGTATCGGTCTGGTAGTGTTTTCATATGTTGTTCCAAGGGGAAGGAGAAACTCTGGAGCACATCCCGTGGCCCAACACCACGAACTGATAGTGAAGATGACGATATTGTAACGATGGTATGAATGGTGGACAGTGAGGGAGAGGCAGTGTGGTGATAGTGAGGGTGGCACGGCCCATGTGGCACCATCACCGGCCACGCTACTAGCCACGCGGCTGACTCAGCAAACAACCAGCCTCCCCCTACCCCACACTGCCACAACCTGCACAGCCACAACCACGGTACAATATCCAGACCCCACCAGCAGACCGCATCTGGATTGGCAGGACGGTGACGAGTTTGTTCCCAGTCCCCATGACTTTGATGAAACACAAAGTGGAATAAATCCATCTTGTCCACTTGGGAACATGCCAGTGAACTGGACTGCTTTGAGTTATTTTTCGATGAACCCCTGATGGACATCATTGTCAGGGAAACAAATACATACTGTGATTACCCATGGCAAACACAATCTCTCACCAAAATCACGGCTACACAAGTGGAAGGAGACAACTGTGGCAGAGATTAACCTGTTTTTGCCACAATAATGCTTATGCCACATGTGTATAAGCACACGTCACCACATACTGGACAACAGATCGCCTGATTTCAACTCCAGGTTTTAGTGACATTATAGGTGTCAATCGTTTCCTGATACTGTACGTATGTTACACTTTTCCAGACAAAACCAAGCCTGACAGAACGACAGTTATAAAAGATAAGAAATGTGTTTATGTACCTGAAACAAAAGTGCTGCATGTATTTTTATCCCTTCAGGAAGCTTGTTATTGATGAGTCCTTGATTTTATTCAAAGGAAGACTCTCATTCAAGCAATATATACCAAGCAAGAGGAAACGCTTTGGTATAAAGCTATTTGTACTGTGTGATTGCAGAAGTGGTCTTGTTTTTAGATATTATTGTGTACACTGGCAGTAATACTTTGAGAGATACCATGAAGTTATTGGGTATCTCTGGTGATGTGGTTCGAACAATGATGGAATCATATCTTGGTAAGGGGCATATGTTATTTACTGATAACTGTACACAAGCCCCTTACTCAGTGATTTCTTGCGAGTGAACTTGACAGACGTGTGTGGCACAGTGCGTGGTAATCGCAAACATATGCAAGGTTCGACGCTGGCACTCGCAGAGGTGAGGTGCAAGCCTTTGCTGCCAATGACATCATGGCATTTCGTGGCATGACAAACGTGATGTCACATTGTTGACATCAGTTCACACAAACGAAATGGTACCCAGTGCAGGGACAACAAGAGACCAATGAACCCATTCTAAAGCCTGCAGCTGTCATGGACTACAACCTCAATATGCCTTAGTGGACAAATGTGACATGCAGATTGGTTTGCAGACTGTGTACGCAAAAGTTATAAGTGGTAATATCAAACTTTTTTTCCATCTTGTGATATCTCTATGCAAATGCTTATAACATATACAATTGAAGACCAACAAAACACCAAAATATGGTGAATTTTGCCTGTCAGTAATCAAAATAATTGCAAAGTACCAAGGAGCAACTCCTGCAATAGACCACGCCCACAGACGCATCATCGTATGAGCCTGGTGATCACTACCCCCATACAACGCCTCCTACTACTGCCAAGAAAAATGCTCAGAAGAGTGTTATGTATGTATGCATACCACAAAATGCCCACAAACATGCAGAGACACTCTTTTATGTGTGAGGAGTGTGAAGTGCCCCTCTGCATATACCCATGTTTCAAAGAGTTCCACAAGCTGCAGCAGTTCTAGGAACGTGTTTAGTGACTGTACATATGTATATATATTATGGAACAATAGTAATAAACATTGTTTTGTATTGTTTGTTTGTGAAACAAAGTGTATACACAAATAGTGATAAAGTTTGTTCTGTTATTGTGTTGTAAATAATGAGTGTATATTTGAACAATGCACCTTACATTGTCTCACAGCCACATAAGTTACCTGGAAAAGAAAAATATTGAAAAATGCAAGAAACCTTTGAATTAGAGTAAATAAAAGAATACCGGGTGGGCGGCAGTCGCCGCTGTTGCCGTACGCACGTCAATTTCTGCAAACTTTGCGGCTCTATATCTCGGTAAGTACTGATGGCAAAAATTTTTTTTTAGGCTTAAAACACTAGTAAAAATATTCCTAACATTTTCATAAGAAAAAATAATTTTTTTTTTCGAATATTTGGCGACATAGAATGACAGTTTCAGAGAGGGGCCTGAAACAGTCAAAGGGTTAAAGTACTACCTACTATCATATTCCCAAGCTCCATTATTTGATCATCACTTTATTTGTTCACCACAAATTATTTTAGTCCCTTTTATATTGTCTCCTTTATTTTAGCTTAAAAAACTACCTTAGCTCATTATTTTTACATTTGTTAAATAATTCAGGTGCTATTTTTTTTTTTTTTTTTTTTTTTTTTTTTTAGCTTTAGAATATTTATCTTTATTTTTTACTTAATTCTAACTATAGATTCACTACAAATCTTATGATTACAAGCATTGATCCTGATACCAACCTCTTATTTAATGACTTAAATGATTCAAACAGTTACTGTAATTACTACACAGCAGAACAATCAAAGGCACTCTCTCAGAGCCAACAACAACATAACTATCTTTAACTACAATATCAGATCTTTAAGCAAGCATTACGATGACCTCATAGCATTACTAAATTCCTTGCATGCCAATATGTCCATCATTACACTAACTGAAACCTGGCTAAAGCCTGATACTACAGATGTCTATGCCATTCCTGGTTACACAGCCATACACAACTGTAGGCCAACCAACAAGGAGGTGGCACTGCTATATACACTCAGACCAACTAGAATGTATCACTAATACTGCACAAGGGATGAACATGGGGAATATATAATAGCTAAATTCAAATCCAAATCCTACAAAAACCTCTCACATTGATAAACATCTACAGAGTTCCACAATCAAACATTAGCCCAATTTTTTCAAAACCTGGAATATATAA
>NW_026474416.1:0-10602 GCF_026875155.1 Cherax quadricarinatus
ACCCCTCCTTAAGATTTGAGACCGATGAGTGATGATTAAATCACGGGTATTTTCCCCAGGACACAGTCCATGGCGACGCGCCAGTCACCACCGGTCCTACCATTATTCACTCATTTTACCACCTTATTTAAAGCGGTGCCGTCAATCACGTTCCCTTCACTCTTCACCAGGGACAGTCACGACACTTCCTATTATGAAGTGAGGCCTATATTAATACCTTAGGCCGCCGTGAATGCCAATTTCCTGGTCCCATGTTTTCACAGCCTCTTAAACCCATTCAAAAACACTGCCGCCTCTCCCATGCCCCGAGTCGACCTCTACCCCCGCACATCCACGCATAGCGCAAAGGGAACTCTTGGTTCTATCCAATTTTCAAATACATTTTTGATCCATATCGACACATAAACACCTATTAGGCACTATAGCTTCGGAAAATTAAAATATTTTCCACATATATAGTAGTATGTCATTGGTGTCAGTTATGGTCTGTATAAGTTGTATCATGTACTTGTAGATATAAAGAATTATATATTGCTTCCTGTAGTTTACTTTCATTGCTATATTATACTTTCTTTATACTTTATTTTTCGTACTATACTTTATACTTCCTTTACTATACTTTCTCTTCTATATTTTTTTTACTTTCTTTACTACACTTTATTTACTATACTCTCTTTACTACACTTTATTTACTTTACATTCTTTACTCACAAATACCCCTCAAGGAAGGTTCCTTGATGTTGGTGAGGGGCTCTTGATTTAGGGAATTGGATCTGTGCTCAGTTCCCCGAATTAAGCCTGAATGCCTTCCACATCCCCCCCCCAGGCGCTGTATAATCCTCCGGGTTTAGCGCTTCCCCTTGATTATAATAATAATAATGTATGACCCCCAACAAGTTTAGCGCTAGGGTTTATTATAATAATAAAATAGTCATACATATAAAAATGGTTTTCTCTTATATTATCAAAGTTTCCAGTTTTCTTTCTACTCTCATAAACCTAAACTATTATATATTAGAACTTTGAGTGCCGCATGACCCTTATGGGTTTAGTGCTAAGCGTTGATTGTAATTATAATATGGGATCGTTAATGCTTGTATTCTATACTACAAAGGTTATATATTTTACATATATTACTGTTTTATAGGGAAAATCTTGAGTTTTGAGACTCATTCAGGCAGACTTAAGGGGGACCTTATAATAATATACATACTACTATATAGAAATCCGCTTGTTATGCAGAGCATTTCCCCGCAAATTAAGTCAATTTTGTCCCCAGGATGTGACCCACACCAGTCCACTAACACCCAGGTACCTACTTACTGCTTGGTGAACATGGATAGCAGGTGTCTTATGGAAATACCCAACTATGGGACACTTAAGTAAGTTTATTTAGGTACACAGAAGTATACTTATCATACATAGTTTAGTATATGTGTAAATTATCCACCAAAATAACCCAAAAAAAGCCACACAAAGTGACTTGTTTCCACTGGGGGTCGTTGTATGTACATACGGTACTTAAATTAGAGGAAACCGCCCACACCATGGGTATGGGATCATAATAGATATTAAACTAAACTAATTGTATACTTTCTACGGTTTAACGCTCCCTTTCTAAATAATATACAATTAATCATGCTTCCCACACTCATCTTGAGATAAGAACCAAAACTGTTCTAGTTAATATATTTATTTTGGGATTTTTAACCCCGGAGGGTTAGCCACACAGGAAACCCCAATAAAGTCAGCGCTTCATCAAGGACTGTCTGTCTTATTTCCATTGTGGTCTTTCAATCTTGTCCCCCAGGATGCCACCCACACTAGTCCACTAACACCCAGGTACCTACTTGCTAAGTGAACAATGACAGCAGGTATAAGGGAACATAAATGTTTCCACCCTTGCCGGGGATCGAATCAAGAACACTCTGTGTGAGGCGAGAGCGTTGTCTACCAGACCACGGGACACATTTACAAATACAAATATAAAAAATGGACACGAATATAACCTCAGAGTGACCATCAGTAACTATATTAAAGAATTAACTAATAATATCAGCGACTTATAATATGGACCCTAATGGAAATATGTCTTGATTTTTTTTTTTTTGGGGGGGGGTTATTTTAGGTTCTCGGAGCTGTATGACCCTTGTAGGTTTAGCTCTTCTTTTTTTTATAATATTTTACATTCTTTACACATGCATATTGTTTCCTATCCTGAATTATTTGCATTTATAACCCTCATGGGTTTAGTGCTTGGTTTGATTGTAATATGAGCTTTCGAATTATTGTATAGATTGTATTTTAATTTAAAATAGTAACCCCAATGGAAATCAAGGACTCCAACGAAAATCAAGGACCCCAATGGAAATCAAGAACCAATGAAATCAAGAACTCCAATGAAAATCAAGGACTCCAATGAAAATCAAGGACTCCAATGAAAATCAAGGACTCCAATGAAAATCAAGGACTCCAATGAAAATCAAGGACTCCAATGAAAATCAAGGACTCCAATGAAAATCAAGGACTCCAATGAAAATCAAGGACTCCAATGAAAATCAAGGACCCAATGAAAATCAAAGACCCCGATGAAAATAAGTCACTGGCTCTTTAAGGGTTATCCTAGATAATTCACACTTAGCATAATAAGTGAACTTATTCCCGTTAAACTTGGTGTGGACTCCGGAGAGTCGGGTTCAACTCGGCGCCGCCTCTGATGGCCCTATAAACCAACAACAACATGGTGTTGTCAGTGAGTTGATTCAGGTATATACAAATAGTTATATAGATTATCATACATAGCAGCATATGGGTAGAGAACCTGGGATAATCCAAAAAAAAAGTCAAAGTGACTTATTTCAGTTTTTATCTAATGTGGACGTTTCCCCCCTCACCTGAAGGAGAGCGAGACATTAGATTTTGTTCGGATTTTTAACCCCCGGAGGGTTAGCCACCAGGATAACCCATGAAAGACAGTGCGTCATCGAGGACTGTCTGTCTGTGGCCTGGTGGGTCAAGCTCTCGCTTCACACAGGGACTGCCCGGGTTCGATTCCCGGTGGGGTGGAAACATTTGTGTGTTTCCGTACACCTTGTTGTACTGGTCACCTAGGCAAGTAAAGTAGGTACCTGGGTTGAGTCGACTGGTGTGGTGCATCTCCTGGGACAGATTGAGGACCACAATGGAAATAATTTAGACAGTCCCGATACGGCACTTTCTTGGGTTACCTAGGTGGCTAACCCTCCCGGGGCTAAAAATCCGAATGAAATCTTATGTTGTCCTTGTTTCCATTGTGTCCTCAATTCTTGTCCAACCGGATGCGACCCACACCAGTTGCCTAGCACCCAGTACGTATTTACAGCTCGGTGACAGTACAATCAGTGTAAGGAAACACGTCGAAATGTTTTCCACCCCACCAGGAATCGAACCCGGCCGTCCATTGTGTGATGGCAGGAGGCTTAGCCACCGGGCCATCTTAGCATTACCCCTCCGGCACAGTCACGGAATGGGATCTGTTAGAGTCCCAATAGTAGCCAGGGTTTCAGGGAGGCCAGAGTTACTACTCCTGTCTTCAGAAAAATAATAGCCTGAGATCAGACTATAGCCTCTTAGTATACTCAGTATACTATCCAAATTCTAGAGAGGGCGGTGTACCGTCGAGTAACTTAATGACAACAACATTCTCCCATATTACCGGTCAGGCTTTAGGAGATCATTTTCAGCTGACGCTCTCGAATTTAATCTGATGTTTCACGAATCGTAAGACATGAGTCATTTGACGGCTTTGAGGAGACTTGAGCTAGAGTTCGTCAAGGCAACGCTAGCTGGAAGATTCTCTGTAAAAAAAGGTGTATTTGTGGTCACAGGTGCTTATGCTAGCCTTCCTATGGTTTAGAAATATACCTATTGGGGACAACTTTATCGTGGCTGACACGACGGTCTGGAGTTTTGTGACTCTGATCGTGGTTCTAACCCCACTCCATGGTATGGTTTTAATCTGATGGTGTTTATTCACGTGCTGGTACACATAAAAAAACGGTACATAAATTAGCAATACTTAACAGCATTGTGTAGACTACCCTCCAGGATAACCTAAAAACGTCAGTGACTTATTTCCATTGGGTTTCGACTGGAACCTGTACCAAAATAATCTATATTTGTTACTGTCTGATAATTGTATAAGATGTAGCATGTACTTGCAGAAATAGATTATTATATAGACCTTACCAATATTAACTAACCTTACTCTATTTTACTTACTACAGTGCCCCTTGGCCTGGTTGCTAAAGCTGTTCGACTTCAGACACTGCAAGGGTCTGCCTTCGATTCCCAGTAGGGGAAGAACATTCCAGTGTGTTTTCTTTACACTGGTTGTCTTATGTTCACGCCTTCCCATCAGTAAAATGGGTACCTGGGTGTTAGTCAGACTGTGTGGGTCGCATCCTGTGGACAATGACCTAGTTTGCCCAAAAGGCCTCGCATAACATCACGGTATTGTGCCTTTTTTGTTATTCATTAACAAGGGGCTGTTTATATACAGTGGACCCCCGGTTTACAATATTATGTCATTCCAGAAGTATGTTCAGGGCTGTAGGACCGAATGGGTTGCCCAGAAGGAATATTGTGAATAGAATATGTCATGTCAGATCCCCCAAACATGCTCATACAAACGCACTTACATAAATACTCTTAAATAATTGGTCGCATTGGGAGCTGATCGTAAACCGGGGGTCCAATGTAGTAGTATGTCATTGATGTCAACTAGGCCTGTATACCATGTACATGTACTTGTAGCAAATAAAGATATTATTATATTTATTTTATTATTATTATGATTATTATTACTATTATTTTACTTACAGTAACTAGAAGTGGTGTAAGGTGTCAGTGGCCCTTATATAAACCCAACAACAAGGAGGAGCCTTTTAAGTAGAAGCCTTTTAAGTAAGTAAATTTATTCAGGTAATACGCAGTTACATAGATTATCATACATAGCAGCATATGTGTAGAGAACCCAGGATAACCCAATATAGTCAGACAGTGACTTATTTCCATTGGTGTCCTTGTGAATTAAGAGCAGTATGGTATGGTATTTTTTTTAAAGCTGATATACTAGAAAAGAGGTAAAATTAGTTATTTTCATACAGGAAATCACTCTCTCTCCCTTTCTGTAGCCTTATTCATGGCTCTCTTCTTGAACTGGCTCATGCTATGACAGCCTTTGACATATTAAACATCTGCCAATTTACCCCTCAAGGGAGGTCCTTGATGCTGGTGAGGGGGCTTTTGATCCAGGGAATTGGATCTGTACTCCGGTTCCCTGATCTGAGCCTGAATACCTTCCAGCCTCCTCATGTGTGCTGTATAATCCCTACGGGTTTAGCGGTCCCTCATGATTAAAATAATAATCATGGTACGACAGGCTTGATAATTATATGACCTCTAGTCAATTAAACATCTGCCACACCATAAAATATTTCTGGTTTGAACCATTAATTGTGATGTTTTTATTGTGTGCAACATCAAGATATTTATTCTTATAAACCTTTGCCTTGACTGCGTCACATTAGTATTAAAATAAAATAAGATTTATTAAAAAGTTAATCACTCTTATCATGTCTAGACTTAGTTATTATGTACTAGGATTAGTCTGCCCAAAATGCCCCGACATGATAGTGACTTTGTTTATACTTAACAAATCAAACTTGTAATTATGCATTGTAACCTTTGTAAAGAAATAAAATCTTTATTCTTTATGTGCAGGCAATCTATTCCACTCTTTTATGCTGTATAGAAAAATGTCTTTGAAGTCTGACTAACTGACTCTAGGTACTACAAAATTGTTCTCCCACACCTAGTTTCTGTAATTGCTCAGGTTCCCAGCCTTAATAAAATTGGCACTAAGATATTGAGGACATTGGTCGTGAGCAATTTTATAAATGTAATTTAGCTTTTAGTTGATTTACTCTATCTTCAACATTCAGCATATCCCTTTGTTGTAATCCATCCTGGCCTACATGCTCTCCTGGACCATTCTCTTCAGGCTGATTTGTAGCCTATCTTTCAGTTTTTTTTGTTAAGGCTGAGTACCATGAAGAGCAACAGTAGTCTATAATACATTGTATGAGAGCTAAACATAGGGTCCTGCAAGCCTCACTTGGTAGACACTGTGCCTGTCTGTAGAGGAACTTTACTCTGGCAATTTATAAGTTTAAGGACCCCAATGGAAACAAGTCACTTGGACTTTTTTTTTTTTGGGGGGGGGGGGTCTTCTAGGTAATTTCACATGTGTTAAACTAGTATGATAATTGTACTTATGTGTACCTGTACCTAGATAAACTTACATACTTACTAAAATAGATTATTGAGATGTAGGCTACATTCATCTGAAAAATGTGATTATCCTTTTAGTCAAATTAACAAAAGCTTAAACTTATCCTTGCAGCAGAATTAAAAGCTTAAACTTATCCTTGCAGCAGAATTAACAAAAGCTTAAACTTATCCTTGCAGCAGAATTAACAAAAGCTTAAACTTATCCTTGCAGCAGATTAGATTTAGCCACCGAAGTGGCTAGTTTATTGTGCACACCAATATCCATCCTGTGGACGGTAGCGCAAGAGCATATGGATACACAAAAGGCCCAGAACTAGGCCCCCAGGGGTGTTAACATGAATACATATGGATTTATATCTACATATCTGTAGTTCACTTATCTGTTACAAGCAAATTTGCTTAGTATATCTGGTATCTATTTTCATAATAAGATATCTTGACATGTCACATAGGTTATTATACTGTCTGTCTCTGTATTCTTCAATAAGTGGACAATTAAGCACATAGTGTTCAAGAGAGTGGCCATATATGCCTGATCACATAATTTACATTTAGTTTGATCATCATCTGTGTGTCTCCCAAACTGCCAGAAGTACTTGTAACCAAGCCTAAATCTGGCCACTACATCAGTCAGTACTTGTAACCAAGCCTAAGCCTTGCCACTACAACATCAGTCAGTACTTGTAACCAAGCCTAAGCCTGGCCACTACAACATCAGTCAGTACTTGTAACCAAGCCTAAGCCTGGCCACTACAACATCAGTCAGTGTTCACATTGCAAGTTGTTTACATAAACATACTTATCTACGTTCATTTTTATCATAGTGGGTTATAGATCTACTCAGGCTTCTTACTGCATTCCTATAAAATCATTTTCATTATTTACTTCTCTCCTAATATTATTCCTAATGCTAGACACAGTTATACCAAAGTTATATTCTACATTCTCCTTCTGGGTACTCTTCTTGGCTAACATATCAACTTTATCATGAAGGAGTAATCCAGTGTGTGATGGGATCCATAGCAACTGTAGATTAATTCCTTTGTCCCTGATTTTTGAGTATCTATACCTGGCTTCTCCAATGAGCATGTTATTGGAGTCATTATATGAGTCAAGAGCTTTCAGTGATGACATAGAATCAGTAATGATGATAGAGTCAAGCTCAGTGTCATAGGTTATCTTTAGTGCCATTAGGATTGCAAACAATTCAGTTTGCAGTGTAGATGCCCAGTTGTTAATTCTTATGCCTAACTCAACAAATTTATTATGGTTCTTAACTAGGGAGGTGCAACAAGAGCAGATGCAGCCCTGCCAGAAGACTACTGTTTAGATCCATCAGTGTATATAACTTGTGATAACTTATTACTACTAGCTAGGCGAGAAATTTCTTCTTGAGCAGTTGCTTTAACAAGTGATTTAAAGAAGGGATTACTAGCAATGAGCTTCTTGGGAGGGACTTCCAGGTATGTGATATTAAATGAGCACATCTTCCATGGAGGGGTGAAATGCTCTTGTTGCCTAAAGTGATACAGTTCATACAGGTTATAAAACTTAATGCAATTGCACGTTTTCACAATCCATTTAGATCTGTGTGTATTTACCTCTAGACACTTGGTAAGATTCACTGTGACAGAGTCTGGTTCATTTCTCAACATTCTAATACCGAGTACTGTGTTAATCTCAACAATCCTATCACTGATATTAGAAATACCAAGCTCCTTCCTCATATTAAGAACCTTTGTAGATCTGGGACACCCAAAAATAATTCTGAGAGCTTCATTCTGCAATAACTCCAAGGGTCGGAGAGAACTTTCCCTAGCTAATATCAACATGGGAGCAACATAATCAATTAAGGACCTAACATAGGCTATGTACATCATTCTCACGATTCTCACATTTGCACCATAGTTGGGGTTGTAGCCACCAACAGCTTTGAGAGCATTTAGCCTATCTTTGCATTTCTTATTTAGTTGAGGTATAGTGGATTTGTTAAAGGGTATATCTACACCAAGATATCTGTAGGTTTTAATGTAGCTAATGATTTCAAAGTAGAATGACATGGAAAGCATATAAATCTATAGGGAAGGAAAGAGGGGTAGGGGTCATCCTCGAAAGGGTTGGAAAGAGGGGGTAAAGGAGGTTTTGTGGGTGAGGGGCTTGGACTTCCAGCAAGCGTGCATGAGCCCTGTTAGATAGGAGTGAATGGAGACGAATGATACTTGGGACCTGACATCTGTTGGAGTGTGAGCAGGGTAATATTTAGTGAAGGGATTCAGGGAAGCCGGTTATTTTCATATAGTCGGACTTGAGTCCTGGAAATGGGAAGTACAATGCCTGCACTTTAAAGGAGGGGTTTGGGATATTGGCAGTTTGGAGGGATATGTTGTGTATCTCTATACGTATATGCTTCTAAACTGTTATATTCTGAGCACCTCTGCAAAAGCAGTGATAATGTGTGAGTGTGGTGAAAGTGTTGAATGATGATGAAAGTATTTTCTTTTTGGGGATTTTCTTTCTTTTTTGGGCCCACCCTGCCTCGGTGGGAGACGACCGACTTGTTGAAAAAAAAAAAAAAAAATTATTTCACCCTGCAAATAGATGGGTGGGGGATGTCGTTTGCTTGTTAATTGTTGTAGAGGAAGATATTATGAGGCCTAGTCGATTATAAATTGCTTGAACTTCATTGAGAATGGTGCGCATCTTCTTATGCCCTGTTGTATGTATCATGATGTCATCAGCATAGCTTATAGCTATATGTTTAGGTGAGGAAGGTAGAGCATTAATCAGAATATTAAATAGCATGGGACTAAGAACCCCTCCCTGCAGTGTACCAAAACAAAAGCTTGAAATTGTTTCATATTATTTTTTTAGCCTTCCTAATCTCTCTCTTCTTTTGCAGCTCATCCTTTTATAAATCTTTGATATACCTTGAAGAGTTTCAAGAGTTTTCTGACTCCTGCATCCTGACCCTGGACCAGGCTTGTCTGGTGCTTGCCTGATCAACCTGGCTGTTGCTGCTGGCAGCTTTCTGGTCCACATATCCACCACAGGCTGTTTGATCCGGCACTTGGCAAAGAACCGTACTTAATATGCTAAAGTAGGATCCATCCTGCATGTGTTCGATGGTAATATTACATATATTCAGTGGTAATAATACAAGTATTTAGTGGTAAACTACATATATTCAATGGTAATTAAGTGTAACAATGCACATAAGTGTCAGAAATACAGTATTATTTCCTGTATTTTGGTCTTTCAGGGTTGCTTACATAAATTTCCTTAAAAAGGGTTGTGAATTGGTGCAATGTTTTTTTTTTTTTTAAATTTTAGTGGGTCAGTTCATTTAATAAAATGCTTGACTCTCATATATAACATGTGGGAGTATTTATAGGAAAAATACATTTTATTATGCTAGTGCTTTCTCATAAAAGAAAGTTCTTCAGTGTACCTACGAACATTAGCCAGGAAAAAAATTTAATTTCACAGCCCATTACATATATATAGTGTGTTTGATATGCTCTAAATGCTTTGTAAAAATATGTGAGCAATGTTTGAGTGTGTATAGATAGGAAAGAGTAATTGGTATTAATTATTATTTTTTTTTTTTTAAATTTTTCGCATTTGTATTTTGTATGGAGGAGAAAGCGTGTTTGAGGTTATATTCAGAATTCAAATTCAAAATGTTTTTTCTTTTGTGTAGTATACAAACTGTAGTTTACATGTAATAAAGTATTGTTAAGCACAAAGAAAGCCACTAGCATGTATGAGCAGTTGGGAGAAGAGTCACCTTCACTAATGGATACGAGAGTTGACAGAGAAGAGGAACGACATCAGTGTTCATTATGTCTGCAGCGTTTTTTAAATCGCTCAGCTCTAGTAAAGCATTTAAAAACTCATGTGGAGAAGAAGCATCAATGCTCCAAGTGTGTCAAGGCATTTCCACGGATACACGATTTGAAAAAGCACCTCAAAATTCACACTGGTGAGAAGCCACATCATTGTTCAGTGTGCTTAAAAGACTTTTTCGGTTAAATCTCATTTAGTAACTCACATGAAAAATTCACATAGAAGAGAAAGCCTACCAGTGTTCAGAATGTTTGAAAGAGTTTACACTGAAATCACATTTAATAAGACATAAGAAACTCATACAGGTGAGAAGCCATATCAGGGTTCGTGTTTCAAAAATCTTCCAGAAAAATACATTTAACATTACATGATAAAACATAGGGAGAGAAACCATATAAAGTTCGGTGTGTTCAAAGACCCCTT
>NW_026474417.1:0-10808 GCF_026875155.1 Cherax quadricarinatus
AATTTTGTTTATAAAGATCTCGGAAACGGGGAAGACAGTGAATCGACACACTGTTTAAAGAGGACATTTTCTTAAAAGAGTTTTTTTGGGGAGAATATCAATGGAGGGTTTTAATGGGGAACATTATTAAAAAGGAAAAAAAATAGGGGTGCCTTTGTTTTTTCGTGTTGATTTTGGGATGCAAAATCGGTACGTTCCCTGGTGCTTGAGGGAACCGATGATAATGGCTAAAAGGGGCTCGACAGGTGTTCACCCAGAGGGGCAGCAATCTAACGGGGCCTCCTTGTCCCCAGGGAATATTGGTTTTGTTTTTTTGGGAAGACAGAGTTTTGGTGGCTAAGATGCCCGAAAGGGAGATCATAATTTTTGTTTTACCTGTTCCTTAGGAACAAGGTCGTTTTAAAGAGGAAGGTCTTGGTGTATTCTTTTGTTTTTCATTATGAGTAGTGGAGTTTTTGATTTTGAGGGTTGAACACTTTGTTTTGAATCAAGCTATTGTTATAAAACACCTTTATTTTGGATATCAGTGATAGAACTGGTGTAGTAGTAGTAGGTCTACTTTTTCCCCCCTCAGTTTCACCGCTGGTATCTACGTACATGTGGGACACTGTAGTAAAAAGTACATAGGGAAAACTGGGGGAAACCATCATTATGGGAAAACTGGGGGAAAGCCACAGTTATGGGGAAAAACGGGTGGAACCCTATCATTTTATAGGGAAAAAGGGTGGAAGCCTATATTTTAGGAAAAACTGGTGGGCCTCGTTTTTTTATGGAACAAAAAGCGCGTGCGCAGGAAGGGTAAATAAAATGCCTGCCAGCATCCACATTGAGCGAATTTGATAAAATGGAATGAATATAGCTGGGTCGTCGGGAGCTAGATTCAGGGCATGAAAAGTCCTTGATACCGGTAACAAATAAAAAATTGCGGAAAATAGGAAATTTCAATATATCGCCGGCGAGGGTTAAAAACATTGGGGTTTTTCCAAAACCCGGTTGTCTTTTTCCCCATCAAAAAAAAAGGGGTACCGGGGGTTAGTCGACTGGTGGGGTCGCATCCGGGGACAAAAACTGACATAATTTGCCCGAAATGCTCTCATAAAAAAGGGGTTTTCTATTAGAGTATTCATTGTTGTCAGTAGGACTGATACCTTTTTAAAAGTACTTGTAAAAATAGACATTATTTTTTTATTTTTAATTATTTTTTATTATTTTATTTTTATTATTTTTCGTAAAGACTCCTTGCGGCCATACCTAGGTCCAGCCACCAGGTGATTTAACAACGTACAACTTATTACCCTCACTAAAGTTAACTGCTTCACGTGAAACCCTTCCCTACAATAACTATGCTTTTAAGATTTTGTTGTCTGGAGTGAACAAGGTCGCGGACCGAAACGATCCATAAAAAATGTGTTGCTTATTTTTCGCTTGTGTCTGGGGATTACTGAAGCAAAACACCTAAAGTCATATTAACTCAAAAAATGCTGTACAAACGATCACTCGTTCGGCCAGAAAACAGATTTTAAATCTTCAAGGTTTAAACTTGTAAAAAATTTACATAATTTCCCCACCCAACTACTGTGTATAGATGGGGACAGTCAATACATAGGAAACCCTCTCTGAAACCTTCCTTTACAGATGCAGCGAACTCGTATTAAACCGAAAACCCCCTTGAATCCCGTTTCGACTAAACCCTGTGAGTAAAAACTCAGGCAAAAAATGGCCAAAATTCGGGGAACATCCCCCCTGAAGATTCCGAGTTTCCATGTTGCCAACCCTTCAAATTTCTTTTTAAAAATACTCACCTTCTGTGATCTAAACAACAATTCTAAAGTCAGCCTTTTTATCCATTCTCCCTTTCACTTAGTTTTTTTTAACTTCGATAAATTGTAAGGCTGCGACCCCTTCCTCAGACGTAACTGCAGAATTGATCTCCCAGAACATTTTTCTTTGTTTTGTATTAATTAAAGTAAAAACTCGTATATTTATGAATTCCCAGTGCTTGGATTTTTTTAAGCCCCTACAGTTTTGTGTTTTCCCCCAAAGTAAAAAAAATACAAAACAAAAAAAACAAAAAATAAATTTTTAGTAAAATGCAAGTTTTGCCCGGATGCTGTGCATTTTATGGTTCTTCAACTATTGTAATCCTTTAAGCAATACTAAAATATGATTAAAATAAAATGGTTTTTGTGTTTTACATTAAAGATCAATTAAATCCCACAAGTGTTATAACTCTCTCAATAAAAAAAAAAAAATTTTCCACAATATAAAAATCGAAAATCATTTTTTGAAACAACTTAATTAATTAATCATTTTACATTTAAAAGTTAATTTTTAAGGTTGTCTTTTATATTAAACAAAAATACTTAAGATGACAGACACGCATAACCGGGGGCTTCTGTCGTGTCAGTAATATCAACTATTTTTTATCAATTGTCTTTCGTACTTTGCAGAAAGGAAGATTATTTAAACACAAATAAAACCCCACTTAGGGGACTGTAGTTATGACGCGTTTTGGTCCGACTTGGCCTTAAGTATGTTGAAGAAAGTCGCCCAAATTGTCTCCCAAATGCGGGTTATTTGTTACGTCACGGTATTGTGTTTTTTTTTCCATTATTATTATTATTATTATTCACATTATTTTATTTCATTATTATTTCATTCCCGACCCGAACCCCGTTACCAAATCGTTGTCCCCGTATTCACACAGCGTTTTCCCTTTAAAAGGCTGTGGCCACGTTCAAGGAACAAGCAGAAAAAAGGTGGGAGCAGAGAAAATTTTGGGCCCGGGGGGCTTCCCGGGGCCCCAGGCCGCCATGAAACACAGTTTTACCAGGGTCCACGAATTAAAGTGTGATGCTCGTATTTTAGCCCGGGGGGGCCACAGCAATGAAAAATTTTTGACCGTATAAACTGGGGGGTCGAGGCCACCTAATACCTCGTTTATGTTGAGAAAAAGTTGAGAAGGGATTGTTATTTAAAGGAGAGAGAGAGAGAGAGAGAGAGAGGAGGAGAAATCCCATTTTCCTTAGGCAATTGAACACCCACGCAGCGTTCCAGACACTTTATTTGTAACCCCGTTTTTTTCAAGCTCCTGGGGGACAACCCTGTTTATGCCTATATTTTTCTACTATGAATTATCTTTTTTAAATTTCTTTTAATGTTTTTTTATTCCCTAAGCCTAAATTTCCTCCCAATTTAAATTTTAATTAGTAATAAAATAATAATTACTATTTATTGTGCCTGACTCTGAAGTTTAAAGTTACAAAAACACATTAAGTTTGCGAGAAACAGAAATTCAACGAGAGTGTCAAACAGATACATCAAAAACTTCGACAAGTGCCTTTTACAACCATAAATAACACACGAGGCCAAGTATTGACACTGCATCTCCAAGAAATCAGTTTTTAATATTTTTAAGTGCCTGTGTCATTTAATACCGTGGCAATAAACATTCCCTTTTTTATTCAAAAAATATTTTAATTTAAAGAAATTATGACAGTGTCGGTACCGGTAAAAAATTTTTTTATTGTCCCAAACTTATTAAAATTTTTTGGTGTTCTTTTGATGAGACAAAGTTTTTTTACCGGTTGTCTGTGTCTGTTAGAGAGTAATTTCCAAGATTTTAGAAATAAAAACATCATGAGGCTGTTTATGGACCTGGACGCGGGGGCGTTGACCCCCCAAACCCTTTGGGTTTTTTTTATAGCCTTTTTTGATTTGCGGGTTTTGGAAACGCTTTTAGTAGGGCACTGATTAAAGTATTAAAATTGTAGTATTAATACACCGCCTTGAGGGGTGCAAGTTGCATTTCCCCACTTTCATTTTTTTTTCCCCCAAAACAATGGAACGGGTTTGTGTTAGCGAAATAACCAAGAATTCAATGTGAAAAAGACCACCGATTTAATTTTAAATTTTTCACCCAAAATAACTTCTCATCTGAAAAATCGAAAGCATTTTTTTAAAATTTGAGAAAGTCGTGAATTTTTGCGTTTTTTTTCCCGTTCAGCTAAAAAAGGTGCAGCATAATTGGTAAAATTTGCCGTGGGGAAAATTAATGTTTGGTGACAGCGTTTTTTAATTTTGTACGGTAACCATAAAGTACCATCGTTTCAAAAGTTTTTACAAAGTAGTCAAAGAGTGGGGCGAAAAATACCTTGTTGGTTAGTTTTTTGTATTGATATAACAATGTTTTTTTTGGGCCCCGAGGAATTAATTATTTATTGATCTTTGTGTAAAACCCTTTTATTCTAACGGTGATTACCCGGGACTCGCCTCAAAACCAACCATGTCATAGACGAACCATCCTTCCCGGGCGGTGGTTTGCCCCCTTTGGGGGACAGCTCATAACACTGGTATATAGGGTGTCACATCACTGTGCTGTTGATCATAAACGGGACATAATTTCCTACACGGACTTTGTTTCCCTGTTTTAAGTGGTTAACATTTTACAGCTTAAACTTGTGCCCTTTCTTCTTTAAATCATTTTGCTTGTGTACTGGCTGTTGGTGAGCAACTGTCTTCTCTTTTTATACCCTTCTACTTTTGATCAGAGGAAAATTTTGACTTACCCTTCACAGTTTTTTTCCCCTTCTTTTTTCTACCTCAGTTATTCTCTATTATACAACCCAAAGAGGAGTCTTGAGCATTTTGGGGGTTCTGAGTCGCCTGTAACATTATCAATTTTCTATATATTGATTATGGATTCCGTAAAATGAATTTTCCGTCTTTCGTTTTTTTGTCATTGTTTAAAGGGAAAATGTATTGAAAATACAAGATTGTCATTTAAAATCCTGGACAGTCTCAGATTTAAATCCCTGTACGCTGGAAATTGGTATGTTGGCCCCCGATGGACTGCTCCTTTCCCCTTGCTTAGTTTTCTCCAGGGGGGGTGACATTTGGGTTTCATAACGGTTCTTACAGGTGAATGGTAGTATTAGATAAAAATCGGCGTACGTTAATGCGATGTGTATGAAGATTAAATGTCTATGCACTCTGTTCAAGAGTTCTCCTGTAAGATTTTTTTCTAATAATTTTAGACATGGACCATTTGCTTCTAAAAGGGAAGTAACCTCTGTTATCCCTGAGGGATCACTCACCTCTGTTTCTAGGGATTAAAGTTGCTAATTAACACAATGGGTTAATATAGTTGAAATTAAGATTATATATTTGGTGGGGAGGTTGGTAGGTGTGCTCACATTTCGTGCGGAGTGCCTAGTATTTACCCTAATGCCAATTAAGTGGATTTTCTACCAAGTTTTAACAGAGAAAGGAGTACATGTGTTTATGGTTCGGTTGTTTAATAACATCTGTAACTTGTATTAGCAGGTTGGGGTGGATTTACCAAACAAGTGTTCAAGTTTTTGTAAACAGTGAGTCAGTGCTTCGCTCACAACCTCGGGATGTAGGACACAATATCGGTTTACTTCAAGGGATACATTGTTCCAACTGAGTCTATTAAACTTCAACTAATTTTGAAGTTATTATGTAGGTTAGTCACTGTGCAACTTATTTTTTTCAAGTTCTTGCAATATGTCAGCCAGTTAGTTCAGTTGTAAATATTAACACTTTATTTTTTGCTAATATTAGAGATTTAGTATGTTCAAGTTATACTGGAAGTTTGTCTGATTTAGGCTATATGTTGCAAATTTCAACATTTTATGACATAGTTAAACGAAATGAGACATCACTGGACTCGCATTCAGTACTGGACAATACTTTTTGATAGGTGGAGGCTTCAAATTTTGTTCGATGATGGGTTTGTTAATAAGAAAGCTTTGGTATGTAAATTTTACTCTGTCAAATTTATTATATAAATTGGTTTTTCATGTACAAGCTCAAGAAAGGCTCTTCTTATCGGCTTCAGACACTAATCATTGGTGTATCTTAACTGTGTATATGGCCAATGAGCTTTCCTATAAAAAAAATGTATTATATTAAACTATCTTTTAAAAAGACACAGCAAATATTTGTTATTACAAGATTGTATACAATTTCCAATAGAGCCGCTTGCCTTAAAGAAAAAAAATAAATTCTTGATAAACTGCACGCTTCAATGATTCTTAAATATTTATTTTCGTTGGTTTTATGGCAGATAATCTAGATTATTGACTGTGTTTGTCTTACACTAATGATTTATATTTATAACTAATTTTTAAAGGGGGTGGAGGGGTGGTAAGCCATGTGGAAGGTTTTCGGTCGATGACAAAATGCTCCAGTGGCGGGTTCATTTATTAAGGACACGTGTTTCCTGATCCGCGTCAGGAAACATTGTCGTGTTATCTGCCTATCTTACCTAACCTTCCACTAATTTCCTCCAAGGCTTTCCGTTTCCCCCCTTTATACTTGAGAACGATTAATCCAATCAGCTTCAGATTTCAAACGGTGGTCAAGTGTAGCTACGGGGACGGGTCCGCTCCTAGCTAAGGGGCGGGTCGTTCCTAGCTAGGGGCGGGTGTTCCTAGCTAAGGGGGGGTCGTTCCTAGCTAAGGGGCGGGTGCGTTCCTAGCTAGAGGACGGGTTGTGGAACGATCAGCAAATAGAAGCAACCTTGATTAATGTAGATCACTTCTGTATTGGTCTTCCTGATAACTTTTAAATGCCTCTTCTGGTCTTCTTCAACATTTTGACACTGATGTATCCTGATAGAAGGAAGCCCTGTGTAATCCTGTGGGTTTACCTCTCCCCATGATTAAATTATTAGTATAACAACACTAGAATGGTATAGTATTGTACTCTGTTGCATTATTTTTGCCTTGATGAGGTGAGGGGCTCTTGATCCAAGGAACTGGGACTTTCCTCCCTTGTAATCTGAACAGCTACCATTTTTCCAGATACCTATTAACCCTACGGATTTAGTGCTCCTCGCATCAAATAAGAAAATCCTTCGTAGAGATGGGAATGACATTTCTTGGGTTTAAGCTGTGTACGTGCACTTTTTCTTGTTCTCTGTACAAATAATGGAGAATGCATTATTTCTGTCCGTCTTCAAAACTTTTCGTGTTGCTGTGTTTTCTCTCAAAGAAAAGCCTACTCATTGATTGTATATTGGGTATATATGGTTTTAATGTGTCAATTTTATTACGCAAATCTGTTCCGGCCTGAATATTTGAAGCGTTTCTTCTGCCAGAAGTTCAGAGTTGACCTTTATTAGGGTATCCCCACCGTTAAATTAATATTTTTCAGTAATTACAGTTGTTTCAAAGGCAGTTGTCGAATTGGCTGTGTGTGTGTGTTAGTGTGTGTGTGTGTGTGTGTGTGTGTGTGTGTTGGTGTTGTTGTGTGTGTGTGTGTGTGTGTGCGTGTGTGTGGTGTGTGTGGTGTATGTAAAATATACTTCTATGTACACATAACATCTGTTCTCAAGACCGTTGTCAAAATGTTGAAAATGGTATGAAATACCGACAACTTGATGATTAAGACATATGTGAAGCGATTGGGTATTTTTATTGTTGAAACACTACCGCGTACGCTAAATGTTTCGGCAATATACTCGACTGTTATACGAAAAACCTAAATAAAGGTTAGTTGTTAAGGAAAGTTTTGATGGCTCGTGGGGCCCTGGGTACCCCAAGGAGCCCTGGGTACCTCGTGGGGCCCTGGGTACCTCGGGGGGGGCTGGGTACCTCGGGGGGCGCTGGGTACCTCGTGGGGCCCTAGGTACCTCGTGGGGCCCAGGGTACCTACTAACTTTTCACGGAAGAAATTGGGAACATTCCAATATTAGTTTCTGTGTGTTAAAATTTCTTGGTGCCTCGTCCGATTACCTTCAACTTCGACTATTTTACTTTCCGGCATATAAGACGCACGACAGAGTATCATAATGGCAAATCAGTAATCATATTCAAGGACTAATTACCCTCTTTACGCTAAAGCCCAACCCAAAGCCTACCCTTTGAGCCTGACCTTGAGCATATAAGGCGCAGGCTAACTTTTTATGGGAAAAAAGGCGCGCCTTATATGCCGGAAAATACGGTACTTGAAAATGCCACTTCAGAATGGCTTGAAACTTAATATATTGGTGTATTTTAGGATAGTCTTTCTGAGATAGGAGAATTTCTTCCTCGATTACTTATTGAAACTGACATTAGGGTAAAATTTGAATTAGTTTTGGACTGTCTATATCTTAATTTGACATTTTTATGGAAGAAATTGGGATATTAGTTTCTGCATGATAACTTATGAATGCCTCTGCCGATTATCTTCAAATTTGGAAACGCTAATACTTAGATGCATTAGAAAATTATACCTCTCCCTGCACAATTCCTATCGCGTGCATTGAGGCGCAACTGGCTTGGGTTATGCAATTATGGGGGATATCTTCTCGGATGCGCAGCGGACACGGTATAAAATTTAGGTTTAAAACCAGTTAAGTTACTCGAAGAAGATCACGAAGGCTGGACGTTATATAATAACACTGGTCTAGGTTGCCTTTAATTTTAATAGACTAGACACAGCCTCATGATGTATAAACCTTTCATCGAATGAGGTATATATAGGTATATAAATATATGCAGGTTATATACGAGTGTTGACAATATTCTCGCCCTTACAATGGCGAATAAGGCTGGGCTAACAAGCGGCTCGGGGCAGTTACAGGTAAATCTTGGCTTCTGATTGGTCCGACACGTCATTCTAGTCTTCTGATTGGGCCAGAAGGTGAGTGGATGAGCAGTGGAGGTTGGTTGAGGAGCACCTCACATAGACACAACATCTTCCAGTTAGTTCTTGAAGATCCTCCAGCGGTGTTGGTCGCTTATGTCACTTCCGTAATTTCTGGATTAAAGTGACACATTACCGCGAGTGTTAAGGGCCACGTCAGTTCCCCTGTTTTCTAATAGTATGTTATTTTCCCCCCATAATCTACCTTGTACATAGTTACTATCGTATTTACTTTGCTTTCATAAGGTGAAGTTCTGGATCTTTCCTTAATTCATGGTGTAAGTTAACACATCTTTGAGGACAACTGTGTTGCAGAGGTGTGAGCTCTGAAACACAGTTGTCATCAAGAGATGTGTTAGTTAACATGAATTAAGGTAAGATCCAGACTTCACATTACGAAAACAGACCAAAATACGATAGTAATTAGAAAAGGTAGATTATAGTGGGAAAACTAAGCATGATGTTAGGAGACAGGGAACTTCAGGCGCCACTTAAGTGAACTTAGGTAATTGCTTAATCAGCTAAACTTTGTAATTTACAATTAGCAAAAAGGAAGTGGGACGTATATTGTATTGTGCAAGTAGGGAGACGTAGTTATATAGCATACGTTAACAGGAGAATGTTCGTTATGAAACACGCGCATGAAGCATGTATAATAAAAAATGGTTTCATTAATCAAGCTGAACCTAACCTAGAAATTCAAGGTTACAAACCAGACGTAAAAAAATGTATGTCGCGCTGTGCGTGCATGTACTTACTATTTGTGTGAGTAGGGGTTCGTTCATCAGCTCATGGCCCCGCCTTTCACTAATGTGCGTGTGCGTGTGTACTCGCCTCCAAATTGTGGTTGTTGCAGTGGTCGAGACTCAGCTCCTGGCCCCCCACCTCTTCACTGTCGCTACTAGGTTTTGCTTCCTGAGGCTTTGTCATACTTGTCTTAAAGCTATGTATGGTTTCTGCTCCTTACTCACTTTGTAGGCTCTTCCCTTCTGAAACTATATGGACTGAAGAAATATTCCTAACATTCCCTCATGACTCGTCTGAGTCTTCAGCTTCAATTGTGATCCTTGTTACTGTTTGTCAATTCTGGAACATCCTCTCTCTGTCCACCTTATCTATTACACGCATATTTTGTAGTCGTTATCAGTGTTCTCCCCTGACCCTCCTGTCTCCAATGTATCAGTGTGTGTGTGCCTGCGTGCGTGCGTGTTGTGGGTGGGGTTTTGTGGTGTGTGTGTGTGTGTGTTGTGTTGTGGGGGGGTGTGTGTGTTTGTGTGGTGGGTGTGTGGTGGGGGGGGGGGGGTGTGTGTGTGGGGGGTGGTGTGTGTGTGTTGGTGGTGTGTTGTGGTTGGTGTGTGGTGTGGGTTTTTGGGTTTTGTGTGGTTGGTGGTGGGTTGGGGGGTGTAGTGTGGTTGGGGGTGAGTTTGGGGTGGGGTGTTGGTGGGGGTGTTTTTGTGTGGGGTTTTGGGTTGGTTGGGTGTGTTGGTTGGTGGGGTGTTGTTTTTTGGGGTGTGTGTGGTTGGTGGGGGTTTGTGGGGGTTTTGTGTTGGTGGTGGGGTGGGGTTGGGTTATGTGGTTGGGTTGTGTGTGTAAAATCACCTAGGGGATCCCATTGAGGGTTTCGGGGTCGAGTCCGAGCTCCTGGCCCCCCTCTTCACTGACGCTATAGTCATTCCCCCGACCCTGAGCTTTATCATACCCCCTCTTAAAGCTATTATGGGTCCTCCTCCACTACATCACTTCCCAAACTATTGAATTTCGACTACTCGGGGGAAGAAATACTTTCCCAACATCCCTGGTTCATCTTTCTTCACTTTCCAACTTGTCCCCTTGTTACGTGTCCCAATCTCTGGAACAACCTGCTTGTCCACCCTTTTCAATTCCTCTCAGTATTTTGTAGTCTTTTTCTTCCCCCTATCTCTCCTGTCCTCCATGCCCTCAGGTTGATTTCCCTTTAACCCCTCCTCGTAGGGGATACCCCTTAGCCGGATAACTTTTTGCAAACCTTTTCACTTTCTTAGTTTTTTACTCTTGGGTGTGTTGTGTGTGTATGTGTGGGGGTGTTGTGTGTTTTTGTAGTTGTGTGTGGTTTTTGGGGGTGTGTTTGTTGGTGGTGGGGTGTTGTTTTTTGGTGTTGTGGGTGTGGTGTG
>NW_026474418.1:0-10420 GCF_026875155.1 Cherax quadricarinatus
GATGTCATTATGAAAATGTTATCAAAAAAAACTAAAATTTGGGCAAATCACCCAAGATCTTTCTCACAGTCTCACTGGTAGCACAGGCAGTTACCAAACCGAAGGGCATAGTTCTGTACTGCATCAGTCCTTGGTGCATAGGAAAGTGGTGTACTGCTTAGAAGATGGATCTACATACTTGTGATATGCCTGCGCAATATCAATCTCTGAAAAAAGGGAAGCGTCATAAAATTTGGGGTTAGATCGCTATCTATTAAGGGCATAGGTCAAATCCCACAGAGTTATAGCATTAAGGCCTCTGAAGTCAATAGCAAGTCTATATGAATTATCCTCCTTCTTAACCATGACTACTGGTGAACAATATGCAGATAATGAAGGTTCAATGATCTTTAGTTTTAATAATTTGTCTACCTCCGGTCAAATGCATCCCTAAGGTGAACTGGAACTAGGTATAATTTCCGTTAGATAGGAATTGTCCGTGACTAAGTCAATGAGAAGTCTGAGAAGTTACTCACACATTGAAGTAGTTCATATTTCTTATGGTCATTCAAAGACTCATTAATATTAATGTTTGTTGCACACCGAGTGGTCAAGAGTCCCCAAATCATGTAGTTTCTCTGTCATGTCTATGTTAGAGGTGTCAATTACGCACACCTTTACACTCCTCAGTTGTCTTATCAAGTTTTGTGGAAAAACTAAATGAAAGTTATTCAGGCAGTTAACCGAATTTCATCGGTAATATTTCTTAAGGATGTTGATATGATAAAGCTTAGGTTCCCACAAATTTTTTAATACTTTATATGGACCTTTCCCATGCTACAAAAAAAATTTTATTTGACTGATAAGAAGACTGAACCTCAGCACTCACCTCCTCATTATTTCCATAAGTCATAAAGGGAAATGGACAATGGACCTCTGGCCTGTTTTACAATAGAGAAGTTCAAAAGGTGAAAACCCCAAAGAGTCACGGGGAAATTTTTCCCCTCAGGGCAAACAAAGCACAGGGTAGGTAACGATGCCACTCCTTAGGTTTAAGGGAGCAAAGTTTCCGTAAAATGGACTGAGAATCGAATGCTGGCGCTCAATCCTCCCATTACAGCTGGGATAAATAGGTGTGGTGAAGAGAGGCTTCACTCCCAGAAGTTGGTATAGATGTTGCATTGTCAGATTTTGAATTTGTCCCACGGTCAGACAAAATTTCTAGGGATGCCCACTCTGGAAAAAGATGGACAAAAGGGCTTCAGCCACCTCTGTAGTGGTTAGGACTTTAAGGGTACAGCTTCGGGGAAACTCAAAAGCATAATCAACTAATGTTAATATATATCAATGTCCCCCAATGAAAGTGGTGATAAAGGACCAACGATGTCAATAGCTACTCTTTCAAACGGTACCGAAAGATTGGGCTTTTTTGCCCATGGTACTCGCTGGTACCTCGGGAGGATGACAGTTGGCAAACTTTAACACATCTACAATAGATAGTGATATCTGAGGACATTTTTGGCCAAAAATAGTTTCCCTAATTTTATTTAAGGTTTTTACGATGCGAGAAATGCCCGGCCACGGGCAGGTCATGAGCCATTTTAAGAACAGTCTCTCTGCATTGACTTGGAACAACATAAGATGGAATAGTCTATCTCATCTGAATTAATTTGAATACGACTTGTACAAGATCCCTTTTTTAAAATATTCAAATTATATGAAAAGTTTTTCCTTTTTGGATAACTTGATTTTGTCTAGCTCCCATTATGGCAATTCTGAAGAAGGGCAAATTACGTTGTAAATTGACAAAGGAGTCCTTCGTATATCTAAAGGCTTAAGGTCAGGGAAAATCAAAGGATGGACAGTAGGAAAAGCCGGGCTTTGGTCTGAGCCCTAGTCAAGACATTTTTTAATAATCGGATGTGATCTCCTCACTATAAACTAACAAGTGAACCGGCGATTTACTATCTCGTTTTGGGAGAGTATAATCACTGGTTTCTAACCCCTATAAAATTTTTCCGAGACATTGCCCTTCTGAACTTTCGGGGCTTCTCTGACTCTTCAGGAAGAGGATCTGAAAAGCTAATGTCCATCTTTGGTGAGAAGGTCAACCTCAGAAGGAAGATGGCACCTTTTACATTACCTATTAGTATGGGCAAGAAGTGATGGAGCTAGTACGGCTTCAGACCAACCTGTGAACCATTTAGACCTAATGTAAAACTTAGGGGAAGGAAAAGTGTCCGTACAGCCCAAGTAGTCTGAATGTATAGCAGAGGAAATAGTTTCTTTAAGGTTAGGGAACAGCTTATCAGAAATGACTATTCATGTAATCCAGTGTCTCGTAAAATGGTAGATACATTAAGTCCGTTAACTGTTCCTGAACAGAAAGGTTTTCTGGGCATTACAGTCTTTAAACATCTTCCAACTTTTTGGGCCTTCTTAGAAGGACAATCGGGACGTTTTTGTCTCTTAACACCACATAAATGACAAACACGAATAAAAGAAGTTAGTTTGTTTTTCCGCTAGAGGCTTTGATTTCTTAAGATCTGGTGAACCCTTGCCCTTAGCGTTCGATTCCCTTTTGGACTTTATAGGGAAATTTTGAGCCTCAGCATACAAGTCGGCGGCCTCAGCAAATTCCTCAGCTTTAATCAGGTTACGTTCTCTAATGAATGTTTTCATCTAGTGAGGAAGAGCTGTCAGGAACTGGTCAGCAACCATGAAGTCTCTAAGAGATTCATAACTGTGATCAATTCCTGAACTCTCTATCCGAAAGAGTGTTACTTGTAAAATGCTGAAAGTTCTGGCCAGGCTGTAAGGTGGCATACCTGAAATCTTTCCCATAAGAATTTGGGGGTTTTTTGATATGCTTTAAGGGTTGCCTTCTTCAGTAGGTTATAATTACATATATCCCGCGACAAAGTTGCATAGATATTCCAAAGCTGTACCAGAAATAAAATTCCTAACCTGGTAGCCCAGGTGTCAGCAGGCCATTCACAGAGGGGTAGCGATATTTCAAACTGATAATGTATGAAGTAATGTCTTCACCCTCTGTGAAGGGAGGTAAATTAGGTGTTGGAATATGTGCACTAAACTGCAAGATGTTCATTACTCCTTCATCTAATTGTTGTGTTGTAAAAGTTAACTTTTGTTTCCCAATTCAAGGGAAGATTTCGAGCTAGCGATCTTTTTCTCTCTTTAATCATGTTCTCTAGCCCCTTTCCTCAACTTCTCTATCCTTTGCTCTTTCCTCAAGTTCTCTTAATTTAACTTGTTCCTCACGTATTTTAGCTTGTTCCTCACATACTCTAACCTCTCTCCTCACGATCGTTTTTCTCTCTCTCTTTCTAACTGTCTATCCTGGTTTTTCTCTTTCAATTCGATCTCTCTCCTTTTTATCCTCTCTTTCTCTTTTTGTTTTTCTTTTCTCTCAATTCTTTCCTTCTCCCAAATTTTTTCCTGGATCTTGCACTAATGAAAGATTCTAAAAAAATTTTTCCCCGTTATTCCTAACTTACTCCCAGCGTTCATCCAAAGCTGGTATTCTTCCATACTTGCAAGAATAAATTAAACTACCAGGGAAAATGAAATGAAAAATTATCAAAGAAAAAGGGGGGGTTCAATTCCTGCTCCGTTCAAACTGTAAAATAAACCAGAGGGCTCGATCCCTGCTTCGATTAAACAATATGTATTAATGAAAACGAAGGGTTCTATGCCGGCTCCGAGCAAACAGTAAGTAGAATGGGGTCCCTTGGCCATCCAATCTT
The DNA here is from genome assembly GCF_026875155.1 of Cherax quadricarinatus. Classification (NCBI taxonomy): domain Eukaryota; kingdom Metazoa; phylum Arthropoda; class Malacostraca; order Decapoda; family Parastacidae; genus Cherax; species Cherax quadricarinatus. The sequence goes on from NW_026474418.1 coordinate 3,747, forward strand.
CTCACCAACAAATCAAGAGTGTTCTATGACAGTTCCCTTGATATAATAAAGAGCTCAATGAAGCAACTTGTCACTGGAAAATCTCGGTCCCTAGAGTCTATTCCTCCAAGTCACTTCAAGCTCGCAAATATAGGTGCAGAATTAACTAGTATTATCTTGCCTGACTTGACTTACAATAAATTGAGACTATAACAATCACCAAATCTTTTAAATACCTGTTCTGTAGTCCTACCATAGAGAATGATTACTCATGGCTGGTGGTAACCGTCTGTGGTATGTGGCGTTGAAGTTCCAATGGTAGATTCGAGATAGAGTTGAATCTTGATTCAGTCGAGTTGATCCTGCAAGGTCGCCACTTGTGAAGGCTTACTCAGACCTGTAACAACTTCAGACAGTATTACCAAGGCTGGCTCCTCCTCAGGAAAATTAATTAATAGAAAAAGAATAAAAACTGACAAACATAAACACTTTATTATTTAGAAAATATAAAATACTTAAATATGAAATATTTATCCTACTTTAAAGAAAAATGAAAAATGAAATGAAAAAATGACATTTGACTTCAATGCTAATATGTACAAGTAAACTGGGGTGTCTGGTTGATGTTGACACCGTCTTGTAGAAATTTTTAGCCGTTGCTGATGGGGGGGGGGGTCACACAGGTGTTGCGTGACAACCCAACGACTGTTCTTCCACAGTCTATAGCCTTGAATAGTCTGTCCAGATGATAGGAACGCAGGTTCTTCACTGCAAAGTGGAGGGGTAGTGGCCTGCGGGTTGACTAAGTAATCAGGTAGGTAAGTCAAAGAGTGACGTCTCGGGACGTCAGTCCGTCTCCTTCAATACTTCTCGTTGGTTGGCAGGTGACCCGATCTGTCATTCCAAGCTGGAAAGAGAGAGAGGTTACCCACTGCTTAAGAAATCACTCTCCATAAGTACAATACCTAAAAGACGTGGTGATTATCAAAACATCTAACATGGAGATCAAGGCTGAAAGGACTAAGTTTATTATTGGTCAAAAGTGAAGCTTTCAACCAATAAGTCCACTAGAATAGGAGCAGGCTTTTTACTTACAGTTGTGCTGGGAGCTGTGAGTCGAGTGATTACCGTTTGGCAGGAGCCCCACACGTCACCTTTCGGGTGGGGGAAAAAAGGGAGGGGATAGCTGGAGCTAGACTTACCCTACCTTAACAAGCAGCCGGCAATCAAACTATCGTTACCATATACTCGCTCGCTACTCCTATCTGTTGAACTTTTCCCTCACAGCGTTTATGTATCTTGTCAGCCAGGGAAGGAAGCATGGCCTCAGATCTGAGACACACTGTGTAGGTTAGATGGGGCCCCAAGCATAGTTCTTATCACCTGGTTTTATACGACCTCCACCCTTTGCCTGCTCTGCGGGAAGAGATGAGCTAATGCCGGTGCACCATAGCCAATGAGCGAGCGTATATACTTGTATATAGTACCAGCGAAGTACATCTTTGCTCGGCCCTGCACGGTGCCTCGTCATGGCTCTCATGGCGTTGAGTCTGAGTAGAGCACGTGACCTGACTTACTTGGCCTGTTTCTGAAAGGTCAGCTTTTTATTAATGAGCATTCCCAAGTATAGGTAGGAGCCTGTCCACTCAAGTTCTATATCCTGAATATGTAATCTATTCACAGGATCTGGTCCCTTGAACATCATTGCAAGAGATTTCTCGGCCGAGATCTTGAGGCCTAGTTCCTTGCAAGACTGCATAATTAGGTCCGAAGCTTTCTGGGCCTGTCGCTCCAAATTGCCTTTCCCATTCACTACGAGGGCAAGATCATCAGCATAGCTGAGGAGCTGTGTACCACTATGAAAGGGAAGGCTCGCAAGTTCCTGCATAAGGATGTTAAACAGGGTAAGACTGAGCACACCTCCTTTTGGCGTGCCGTTTTCCAGGGTTTTAAAGGAAGAGTAGTGTTCCTGAAAGCTGACACTGGCCTGCCTGCCCTAAGGTAGGGCTCTATCCAGGCCAGGAGGCGTCCTTTGATTCCCTTCTGAGCTAGTATTGCTAGAATTGCTGTGGGGCTGGCTATCTCAAATGCCTTCTCAAGGTCGAGGTAGACGACGATACTAGGTTTTTGTTACTATCAGCAATCTGGCTTAGTAGGGTGTACCCACTCCTTTGGTGAGGCCAAATATGTGATGATGAGAGGGTCCAAGTTTCCATAGGAGGCGGTTTAACACTATCCTCTCAGCAGCCTTGGCTAAACAGCTGGTCAACAATATGGGTCTCATACTGCTGGGTCCTTGGGCTTTGGAATTGGTACAATGGTAGCCTTCCAAGCTGCCGGGAGTGTCCCGGCCCTCCACGACTTGTTTTATGACGTCTAATATGGCCTCCTATCCACTCTGCCCAGCCCGTGCAATCATGGAGTACGTAACACCATCGATGCCCGGGGCAGTGTCATCTGAGTTCTTAATGGCCACACGGAGTTCCAAGTCCGTGAGGTCTTCATCAGTCACATCTTCCGACTCACATGCAGCTTGTATCGTTAACTGGCGTTGTAGCAGAAGATCCCTCTGTATATTCCGGATGTCCTGTGGGAGCTGAGTGGAGGCTCCCCTGGAAGTGAAAAGCTCCACTAGTTTCTCAACTTCCTGGGATGGGTTCGGGTGTGCTGGTGGCCTCGGCTTGCTCTTACCAGTTGCTAGGTTGAGTTTGCCCCATATCTCAGATAAGGTGGTGTGATGCTCGAATGTTGAGCACCACTCCAGCAATTTCTCGGTTTTCACTCTAAGAGAGACTCTGCGGGCATGCTGCACAATGGCTCTCAGAGTATTCCTGTTCTCTGCCGTAGGGTTACGCCTGTATAGCTTCCCAAAAGAGTTGATGCGGTGGTTCTGCTCCCGCACCTCGTCGTTGTAGAACCACCCGTCTCTTTGTGAGTGCGTCCTACGGACTTCTTTGGAATTGCGCACTCTGTTGCCTGGATGAGAACAGTTTGGACAGAGTGCACCCAGGTGTCCGTAACGCTGGCACTTGAAACAACGAACTGGTTCTACCGTGAAGGTCCTGACGTCGTACCTGCCCCAAGAACCGAGGTCCAGCTGGGATGGTAGCGGTCCTACATGCTGTATGAGGACCTGTCAGTTGGAGCATTGCCTGCCGTCTTTGCCTTGAGATGTTGAGCTGACACCACACTGGGGTGAGATGCTACCGCCTCGATGGGCATCATCAGCGGGTATAGCATTACTACACCCTTGGTGATCTGCCGAGAGTCCAGTTCCTCCAAGGTGAAGGAGCGATCTGTCTCCATGACTCTCTTCAAGGTGGTGTATATTTCCTTGTTGAGAGGAGTCAGTACTGGTTCTTCCCTCAAGTTGAACCATATCTTGAACTTCAGGTTGTGTCGCGATTCCAGGTATGAGACAACGCCATAGTGGGTTCTGTGGTCCCTGTAAGACTTCACCTTGAATTTTCCAGTCGGTCGAGCTGGTTTGCCTGATCCTTGGACGGATGGCGCTTCTTGTTTTTGTCCACAGTGATCCATCCTTCTTGGTTCTCAGGGGTTGGGGTGTTTATTTCCTCCCCTGTTTCCATATTCGCTGGCTCCATGGTTGGAACTGCCAAATCTGCTACAATGTGAGCAGGATCTTCCTCTTCCTCTTCTAGCAACTTCTTCGCTAGAATTGCGCCCCACATTTCCAAATCCGAGTCCTCCGTCGTGTTCATCGAGCATCGTGGCCTCTTCTTTTCGGCAGAAGCCATGTGCCTATCTAGCTAAAGATAGTGTACTCCGTGAGCTGAGTGTGTGAACTGTGTCAGACTGTCAGACTGTTGCTCTGTAACAGTATATAAGCCACGTCTACGGCTATATGATGTACTTTCTACAAGAGTGATGGACCGAACACATCGATTCCAGGCTGAGGGACTGATTTCCTCAAACTCCTCTCCTTACCCTTCTCTGTTTTGTATTGGACTCATGAAGCCACAGACCGGGGTCACATAACTTAAGGCTTCGCTAAGAAGCCTGCCTATAAAATACGGTTATCACAGTATGCGCTGCACAGGTATTAGGCTGCTGACACCGATGCTGTATTGGCCCCGAGTTGAATACATAGCTCAACCAGAAAATGAAGAGAGGTGTAAGACTAGTTTGTTTATTCAAGCTTGGACAGTACTGTATCTTCTGACATCTCTCCTCTCTACCCTAACCAACGAAGCGTGTTGCTCGTCAGAGGAGCTCAAGTGGCAAGTGTCAAACAAGGTTTACGAGTCACAATGCACGGCAGGTTTATGAGTCATCATGCACTGCAGGTTAATGAGTCATTATGCACCCCGGTTTTACGAGTAACTATGCACGGCAGGTTTATAGGGCAGTGTCTAGTTTCCTGCCTTGATTATCTGTAGCTCTGTTGGCAGCGCATTCAGCTCACACATTGAGGTCCGTGGATCGATTCCCGGTACCAGTGGAAATATTAGGGCGTTTCCTTAAGACATCTGCTGTCCATGTTCACCTAGCAGTAAGTAGGTGCCTGGGTGTTAGTCGACTGGTGTGGGACGCATCCTGGGGACAAAATTAACCTAATTTGCCCGAAATGCATTGCATAACAAGATGCTTTCTATATAGTATGTCACTGATGGCATCTAAGTCTGAATACGTTGTACATGTACTTTTAGAAATAAAGATTATTATTTTCGTTTTTATTATTATCATGGAGCTGAAGCTCATCCAGTTCGACCATGAGAGTGAAGACTACGAGTCTGCCTCTACATACGTAGGGAACATGCCGTCAGGGAACAGAAATAATTACAAAAATATATCCACAGCACCTCTAGCAAAACGGTGGTTGAGCAGTACCAGAAAACGTTGAGATCTGCATGCCGATCACTGACGGTGTGAGAAAGGGAGTAAAGTTTGCAATAAGATCAATTTTACCAGCCCCAAATTCCCGCGAGAGACTGCACCAATTGTCAGACTTGTTTATCCAGTGAGGGGAAAATTTCAGAGAAATCATTCTCCAGCGCAGTACGATGCTCCCCAAAATACTGAAGAAATAAACAGAAAAAATGGCGTTTAAGGACTGTTAACTGAATTTTTATGATATTAAAGAAGCAAGCAGTGTCGTTTATTTTCATTGAAAATTTTCACTATTTTTATTGAAAATAAGCAACAAACTCCAGATTTATATTTATTACCAGGAGAACAGTAGCAACAAGTGTTAAGAAAATTGCTTACCTTGTTGTGAGCCGAAATAATTTCCACTGATATACGAAGTCAGATCCCAAGTGAGTTGAAACAGCAAGCAGTTGGAATGGCACTCAGTATATCCGGTCCCCAGGAACCTTGTCTTGTTGCCTCTTGCATTCACACCCATAACACCAAATGGCATCATTTCCGTAAACTTGTTTTTCTTTAGAAGTCGTAATTCAATCTCTTCTTGACTGTAAGCCATTCCAGGGAGCAGGAATTAAGGTTGGGTAAACTGCCTTCATGTATCCAAAAAGTCTTTGATAAATAAAATTTGAGCTATTATATATTTTGTTTGATCAAACCTAATTATCTTCCTCTCTCCAGGAACTGTATAATATCCGCGTGAAAAAAACCATACCACGGACGGGGGTAGAACCCGCGATCAGAGAGTCTCTAAACTCCAGACCTTCGCGTTAGCCACTGGGCCAGCTAGCCACAATAAGATTCATCCAACCAGACTCTCTGACCGCGGGTTCTACCCCCATCCGTGGTATGGTTTGTTTGCAATCGTATCATTACGATTTCGTGAGTCATGTAGTCCGCATGAAACTCATAGCTATCGATATAAACAACATTAATCTACTTCGTAAAAGTGAGAGAATTGACGTTTCTTTATTTATAGTTCTACATGATGCATTAAGGTAATGACTGTGTTTTAATTGTCCTGACAGACTCTAATTTATATTTCTCATTATGTTAAAGAGCAACCTTAGGATTAGTGGTTACATGGCCCTATACATAGACTCCTTGATGGCAGCAAAAACGGAAGGGCGTCAGAGAAACTGAAAAAATACTATGGGAACTCTATTTCATGGGTATTAAAGGATTTCTCAATGATATACAGTGGGAAAGAAAAATGAAATTAAAAATCGTACTTTACATGACCGTGAGATTACTTAAAACATCCTGGGAACTACAAGAATTTTAAGACAGTGCAGCAAGACAGTAGAGAAACAGGCATGGAAAATATATGGAGAAGATATAACGGCAAATAACGAAAAATTAAGGAGTTAGGAAATACTATTTTGCATAAGATTATTATATAGATAACTCGATAACAACACAACAAATGCTATATCAGTGTGTAAGCTGTGGCATAGACACATAAGAGTAACTGCTATGTCATTGTCTAAGCTGTGGCATAGACACATAAGAGCAAATGCTAAATTACTAAGCTGTGGCATAGACACATAGGGAAACTAGCAGAGAGGGACCACGTAACAGAACAGAAAGATAAGGGAAAACTAACAAAGGATAACAGATCTGGAATGAACTGAATAGAAAGTTGAAAGAGATATTTACAGAAGAAAAGGCAAAATTGCCAGAAAGAAAAAAAAGGCTTGACCATCATACATTAGAAGAAATTTCAACAACGAAGAAAGAGAAGAAATAAATTCAGTAGTAACAGAATAATAAAAACAATAATGCAGGAGGTTGGATTTTAGTGCGAC
>NW_026474419.1:0-10375 GCF_026875155.1 Cherax quadricarinatus
AAAATGCATCAAAACTAGATAACAATTTTACACTAACCTTTTTTAAATTTAGTAATAGAACTAGGCATTAAAAAACAATAAAAAATAAAAACACATATAGTACACTCTTTATTCCCTTTTAAAAATATTTTATCTTAATAAGATAAGAAAAAAATTAAATTTTTTTTGGATTTTTAACCCGGGGGGGTTGCCACCCAGGATAACCCAAGAAAAAAAGTGCTCACGGGGCTGCAACTTATTTCCATTGGGGTCCCTTAAATCTTGCCCCCCAGGAGCGCCCACACCAGTGACTACCACCCGGTACCTATTTGCTGCTAGGTGAACAGAAACAGGTGTAAGGAAACGTGTCAAATGTTTCCACCCGGGGGGGAAAAATCAAACCCGGGCCCTCCGTTGTGAAGCGGGCTTTTGGGCCACCAGGCCACCGGGCCACCCCCGTGAGAGAGTAGTATAATTGTAAGAAATCAAGTGGGGTTGTATGGTGTCAGCCGGGCTACCTACCGGCCACCCCCCCCCCCTAAAATTCTATACATTTAAACTCCCAAGCAATAAAATGCATTACAGTTCACCATTACTTACCCTAAAATATTTGTAGTCTTAATGTAGGGTCGGGGGTGAGAAAAAGAGAAAAACAAATAAAGAGAGAGGAGAAGATACAGAGAGGGACAAGCGCGGGTTTAGTAAACAAACCGGGGCGACTGCCGTTTTTAAACAACCAGGCATACCCTGGTTTGTGTACAAATTACTTGGTACAAGTTGTCTCTAATTGATACCTAGAATAAAAAAAGAGAAAAAACTCCCATTCTCAGAACACCTTTTTAAAGAAATGACCTCTGAGTGGGGCTTGGAAAAAAGTCACCTCTTTTTTGGGTTATCCGGGGTTCTCTACACATATGCTGCTTGGTGTAATTAGAAACTGTATTTGCGTAACCTGAATAAACTTATTAAAAGCAAAAGGAAAAATTTTTTTACAGTTCCCCCCAGTAACACATTTATCTTTGTTGGACTACAAAAAAGTATTTTTGCCGTCACTCATACAAATAGTCGGCTACCACATCTCATATTTATTTTTATTTATTCACTGTGGGGTGTATTTATCACTTTTTATTTCGTGCCCCAAATATAATTTTAAAAAATATCATAGGTGGATTAATGAAAATGGTTATTAGCGTAATATAAGACATTCAAGAGACCGGTGATTATTATTTTTCTCATTTTTAAAATGGCGTCACCACAATCATCTGGCTACCCAATCTCATATTTATGTTATTTATTTTACTGTGGGGGATTTATCTTTTATTTTGTTTTGTGTTTATTATAAAATTTTTGGAAAAAACCAAGAGGGATTAACCCTTTGACTTTTTACCCGTTAAAACGTCTTCGCGCCACGTTTTCTGACGTATTTATACGCATAAATTCTAGCAGCTTCAAACAAGGGGGAAAAGGTCTGGTAGGCCTAATGACAGAGAATGGGTCTCAGGGTCTTTTGGACCCGTGAAAAAAATCTGGGACCAGCGGTGCTTGTGGGAACGCCATCGGGTAGTCCTTTTTCACCATGCCCTCGTTGGCCTACAGACAGAAGGGGTCTCGGGGTGGGTGTGCCCCTGTGAAAAAAATCTGGGCCCCCGCGGGCATTGTGGGAACGCCATCTTGGTAGTCCTTTTCACCCGCCTTCTGTTAAAATTTCCTAAACCCTTTGGCGAATTGGAGGTCTTTTGTTCCCAAGTGATAGCTCTAACAGTGATAAAAGTCAGTGACAGTTAATTTCCGGGGTTTTTGAATGATGTGCCCGGAAAAAGTGCCAAGATAACGTTTTTGTGTGAAAACCCAGATCCCCCACAACCTTCCACCTTGGGGCTGGGGCCCTTTTTTCACGTTCACGTTCGCCTGTACCAGGACGAAAGGGGAAAATTATTTGGTATGTACAACCCCAGAGTTGCAGTGAATGTGATAGTGATAGTGGATTTCAAGTCATTGAAAGCGTTCTAGTGACATGGGGGTGAACATTCCCGGGAAAGGGCGAGTACACTAGTGGGGGTCTGGTATGTTTCTATGCTTTTCCCAAAGGGGAAAAGGGGAGAAACTCTGGGAGCACACCCCCGTGCCCTACACCACGACTGAAAGTGAAGATGACATATTGTTAGATGGTAAAATGATGTGAGTGAAGGAGCAGGCAGGGGGTGGTGAAGTGATGGTGGCACGGCCCCATGTGGCCCCAGCGGGGGCCCTGCCACTACTCCGCTGCTGACTCGCACAACAAAAAACCAGCCTCACCCGGCCCCCACAACCTGCACAACCAAAAACCCCCAATCTGCACAACCACAACCATGGTACAATATCCAGAACCCCCCACAACCGCATCTGGATTGGCGGGGCGTGCGAGTTTGTTCCCGTCCCCAGATTTGTGAAACACAAAGGGAATAAAACCATCATGCCCACTTGGGAAAATGCTAGTAAGGGAATGTTTTGGTTATTCTTCGAGCCCCCCAGGACATCATTTCGGGGAAAACCCAAACACATACTATGTTTACACCAGGGCAAATAAATTCTCTCCCCAAAATCATGGCCACCTGAAGGGAGACAACTGTGGCGGGAATGTACCTTTTTTTTTTGCCAAAATAAGGCTTATGCCACATGTGTATAAGCACACTGTCACCACAATGGGCAACGAATGCCTGATTTCAACTCCGGGTTTTAGTGACTTTATAGGTGTAAATCGTTTCCCCGATACTGTTACTATTTACACTTTTCAGACAAAACCAGGCCTGACAGAACCGACAGGGTTTTATAAGATAAAATGTGTTTTAGTACATGAAACAAAAGTGCGCATGTATTTTATCCCTTTAGGAAACTTGTTATTGACGAGTCCCTTTTATTTTATTTTAAAAAGGGGAAAATTCTCATTTTAACAATATATACCAAGCAAAAGGAAACCTTTGGTATAAATTATTTTACGTGTGATTGCAGAAGTGGTCTAGTTTTGAATATCATTGGTAAAATGGCAGTTACTGTGAGAGATACCCTAAGTTTTGGGTTATCTTGGTGAAAGTGGTTAGAAAAAATTTGGGAAACCATTTTGGTAAGGGGGATATGTTTTTTTACGAAACCCACACCCAACCCTTTACCAGTGTTTCTTGGAGTGAACTTGAAACGTGGTGCCAGGGCGTGGTAATCGTAAACATATCCCAAGGTTTGCGTGGGACTGCAGAGGGGAGGTGCAAGCCTTTGCTGCCAATGACATCATGGCATTTCGGTGGGAAAACAAAGTGGATGTCACATTGTTGAACCCTTTACCCCAAAAGAAAGGCACACAGTGACAGGCACAACAAGGGGACCAATGAAACCCCTTCTAAAACCTGCAGCTGTCATGGACTACAACCTCAGTATGGCTTAGTGGACAAAAATGAGATGGGAGATTGGGTTTGCGGAGTGTACACAAGAGTTTAAGTGGTTATAAAACTTTTTTTCCTCTTTTTTGAATTTTTTCCATCTAAATGTTTTAAAATATACAATTGAGGACCAACAAAACACCAAAAAAAGGTGAATTTTGTTTGTCGTAATCAAAAAAAATCACAAAGTACCAAGGACAAACCTGCAAAAGAACGCCCACGAAAATTTTCCAACACACGCCATCTCATTTCAGGCCTGGGGATCACTAACCCCATCAATGCCCTACTACTGCCAAGAAAAATGCTCAAAGAGGTGTTAATGTAACATACCACAAAACGCCCACAAACAGCAAAGATGCTCGTTTTAGGGGGAGGATGTCAAGTGCCCCTCTGCATATACCCCTGTTTCAAAGAGTTTTCCCCAAGCGCGCATTCTAGGAACGTGTTTTTGCTGTACAATTTATAATATTATGGAACAAAAGTAAAAACATTTTTTTGTATTTTTGTTTTTGTAAAAAAGGTATACACAAACTAATATGATAAAGTTTTTTCTGTTATTGTGTTTGTAAAAAGAGTTTATTTGAAAAAATGCACCTTACATTGGTCTCACAGCCCCATAAGTTACTTGGAAAAGAAAATAAATTTAAAAATCAAGAACTTTTGAATTTGAGTAAATAAAAGAATACCGGGTGGGCGGCAGTTTCCGCTGTTGCCCCTTTTCCTCACTTTCTGCAAACTTTTTCGGCTCTATATCTGGTAAGTTTCTGATGGCAAAAAAATTTTTTTTAGGCTTTTAAAAAACTCAAAAAAATATTCCAACATTTTCATGAAAAATAATTTTTTTTTTTTTTTTAAAAACCCTTTACTTCGCGGTCGTATATTACCATAGGAGATACCGTGTTTGACTTTCTTCCATAAATTTCTAGCGGCTTCAAAAAAACAGGAGAAAGCTGGGAGGCCCACATGTGAAAAGGTCTCCATTCAGTGTGCCCAAAATAAAAAAAAACGGGGAGCTAGGTGCATTGTGGGAATACCATTTCGTCGTCCTTTTCAGATGTCTAGCGGTAAGAAATATGTGACCCCCCCGAAAATCTGGGACTCTTCTCTTCCCAATGTGCTTAACACAGAGGGAAGTGTCAAGAAGATAAATTTTATGATTTGGGAAAAAGTTTGAGACCAAAACAATGGAGGGGGAGGGGAAAGGGGGGAAGGGGAGGAAAAAAGGGAGGGGGAAGAAGGGAGGAGGAAGAAGAGGAGGGGGAAAGGGGAAGGGGGAAGGGGAAAGGAAGGGGGGGGGAGTAGGAAGGAGGGAGGGAAAAAGGGAGGAGGGGAAGGAGGAAGGAAAAGGAGGGGGGGAGGAAAAAGGAGGGAGGGGGGGAAGGGAGGGGGAGGGGGTGGGAGGGGGGAGGAGGGGGAAGGAGGGAGGGGGGAAAAGGAGGAGGGGAGGAAGGAGGGAGGGGGAGGAGGGGGGAGGAGGAAAAAAAAGGGGGAAGGGAGGAAGAAAAAGAAGAAAGAAAAAAGAAAAGAAGAAAGAAGAAGAAAAAGAAAATCCCTAATACCTAAAAAATAAAAATAATATGTTCCCTTGAGGATGAAAACATTTTCACCCCATGACAGTGACAAATAAGGGGAATAAGAGCTGACCTTTATGAGCGTAAAGGAGTGTGGGAGGGAGGGGGGCGCTGTCCACCCGTCAAGAGCCAGGGGAGGAGGGGGAGGAGGAGGAGGGGGAAGGGGGAGAAAAAAGGAGGAGGAGGAGGAGAAGGGAGGAGAAGGAGGGGGAAAGGAGGAGAAAGGAGGAGGAGGAGGGGAGAAAGACGCGAACAAAATTTGTCTGTCTTCTATTTGTCTGTCTGCCAAACCCTTCTATCCGCAGTCTGTCTCAGAGAGACCCAAAAGACTGTGTCATCATCAGTTTCCCACATCTTCAAGCAGAGTATGCATTTGCTGGTTTTTTTGGGGTTATCCTAGGTAATTTACACTAGTAAGTTGTATTTAGTGTACGGGAAAAGGGAGATAGACAGAGAGAGAAAAAGAGAAAAGATTGAAAGAGATAAAATGAGGGGAAGTTTTTGTAGAATGGGGGGGAAGAATGCCCCAATTGTTTTGAAGGGTAGGGGGAGTAGTAAGAGAAATTTTGTCTTTTGGGAAGGGCCCCGATTTGACTAAAAAAATTATAAGCCACACCTGGCACACAAGCAAGCTTGCTGAAGGGTGATAATAGCTTTTTTATAAAAGACTGGGACAAAATTTGGGTATATATTTTATAAAAACCAAAGCAAGAAGGGAAGGCGGGAAATGAAGGAAGGACTAGATGAAAGGAAAAAAAAAAAGTAGTGAGGCAGTGAAGGAATGTGGAGAGGGTGGAATGCCCCCAGGTACCTTCAGGTGGGAAAAGGGAAATAAGGAAATTAGGAAGGAAGATGACAAAAAACGACCATTCCAGGGATAACTACATAAACAACTGCCTGCTAATATTTTAAAAAAAAAGCTCCCCGACGAGGTTTTTTTGTCTTTGCAAAAAAAAAAAAAATTCAAAAAAATGCACACACACGATTTTATTGGGAGGTGTAAAAACCAGTGTTGACACCTGTTTTATGGTGGAGTGTAAAAAAATGTGTAAACCCAGGTTTTATGTTGAGAGGTAAAAAATTGTGTTAAATTTTTTAGTTGAGGGTGTAAAAAATGTGTATGCAATTTTTTTATGTGTGGGGGTAAAAAAATTGGGTATAATTTTTTGTGTGGGTGTAAAAATGTGAGAAATTTTTTGGGTGGGGGGTTTAAAAAATTGTGTTGAAAGGGGTTTTTGTGTGGTTAAATAGGTTTTGAAATGTTTTTGTTGGGGTTAAAAAATGGTATAATTGTTTTTGGGGTGGGGTGTAAAAAAGGTTAAAACCCATGTTTTTGGTGGGGGGTTAAAAAATGGTATAAAGTTTTTTGTTGGTTTTTAAAAAGTGTATGCCCCATTTTTTATGTGTGAGGAGTGTAAAACACCATGTGTAGAACCATTTTTAGTTGAGAGTGTAAAAACCCCACTGTTTACACCATGTTTTATGTGTAAGATTTAAAACACCACTGGTATGACACCAGTTTTTGTGTAAGAGTGAAAAAACACCACTGTTATGACCCAGGTTTCACAGAGTTCCCCAAGCTGCGAACTTCTAGGAGTATTTTCGGACTTTTTTGGTATTATATTATAAAACAATAATAATAAAAAATTTTTTGTATTGTTTGTTTTTGTAAACAAGTTTTGTAAACAATATATTGATAAATTATGTTTGTGTGCTTTTTGTGTTGTTAAAAGGTTATATATGTACATTGCACCTTACTTTGGTCTCACAGGCCACATAAGTTATTGAAAAAAATAAAATAGTGAAAAAAACAACAAAACTTCAAAAACAAGTAAACTAAATTTTCCGGGTGAGCAGCAGTCGCCGCTTTTGCCATACGCGGCTCATTTTTGAAACTTCTTTTGCCTCTTATCTGGGTAATACTGAGGGGAAAATTTTTTTTGGGGGGACTAAAAAAATCAGAAAAATATCTTTAAAATTTCATAAGAAAAAATAATTTTTTTTTTTCGAAAATTTTGCGACACCAGGAGACACTTAGGATTGGGCCCCTTCGACAGCAAAGGGTTAAAATTTTGCGACATAGAAGACATTTTTAGAAAGGGGGTGCACAGTCAAAGGGTTTTAATGAAAATATGTATATTCGTAATATACATTTAACCCCTTTCCCGGGGTTTCCGACGTACTAGTACAAACTTCGCACCAAAGGGTTTTGACAACAAAACCCCTAAAATTTTAGCGCCTTCAAATCTGGTGAAGAAATCTGGTGGCCTACATATGAAAGAATGGGTCATGTATCAGTGGGCACGTATAAAAAAAAATCCTGCAGCACACAGGCACAATGGGAAAAAAAAAATTTGTTTTTGGTTTAAAAAAACCCTTTTGGGTCCACCCATATTTAGGCTTACGTTGGTTCCAAACCAAGATCTACCCCAAATTTAGCACCGCAAATTTAGCGCAAAAGCTCATAGGCCTACATGTGAGAGAACGGGTCTGAGTGGGTGTGCGCCATAAACAAAAAAAACAAATTGCCCCCCCATAGCATTGTGGGAACCCCAGCTCAGTTACCCTTGTTCACCATGCCTCGCGCAGGCAGCTCTCACTCCAAGGAAAATTGGGACTCTCCCCGTCCCTTCTGATAGTTCTACAGTGATTGAAGTGGGAAAAAAGACGAATTCTTTGACTTTGATCAGTTAGTACCGAAAAGGGAAAGACCCGGATATCGATAATGGGGCAGAAAACCCTGATGACCTCAACCTTCTACCCTGGTGTGGGGACCATCATCACGGTCGGTTGACCCCAACGCAAGAGAAAACTATTTTTTTGCGTGGCCAGGCCTTGACTTCAGAATGAGTTTTTGATGTGGATTGTGATTTTATTGCTCTTGACGATCATTCGAGTAGTGTGTGAGGAATCATTTCACCAGTGAAGCATTGGTAGTAGGCCGCCCACCAAAACCCTTGCCGGCCCGGGGACGGGTAAACCCCCAAGTCATCCGTGCCCTACACCAGGATAGTAGTGATAGTAGGATGATGTGGCTACACTTGGCATGGATAGACCACAGGCATCACAATGGTGGTAGTTGGAGGGTAGTGCCACGGCCATGCGTGACTCCCAGCCCAGGTGGGGCCCACACGCTGACTCCGCAGTTTAAGGACAAACGGGGCATCAGCCCCGCCCCCCCAACCACAATACCCCCACAACCAGCCTTGATGTCCAATCCACAGCAAACCGTACTGGGATTTGGGAGCAAAATCCAATTTTGTTCCCCAAACCCCACCACTTTTGGTGACTCTGAAAAATGGGAAATTTTACAACTTTTCCCCTTGGAACCACAGCCAATGAACTGGAATTCTTTTTAATTATTCTTTGAAGCCATTGATGGAAATATTTCAGGGAAAGTAAAAAAGTATTTTGAGTACCAAAACCCTTTTAAAAACGATATACACCACAGTCAAAAACAACACTGGTGGATAGGAGACTGTTGCAGAAATTATTTTCTTTTTTCAACAATAAAACTTATGCCCAGTCTATAAGCATAAAAAAAAGTACTGGTCCACAGATCGGCAAATTTCTACCCCGGTCTTCAGTGAAATATCCCGGAAAAGGTTTATTATGTTCGTATGTTCACTTCTCTGACAAAACCAGGCCTGAAGAAGTGAAGGTTATAAAAATTAAAATGTTTTTTTATGTATCTCAAACAAAAGTTCAGCATATCTTTTATCCATTCAAGAATCTTTTAATTGAGAGTCTTTGATTTTGTTCGAAGGTAGGGGTCATTCAAACAGTAATACCCGCAAGAGGAAAACCTTTTTGGGATAAAAAATGTTTGTACTCTGTGATGTGACATGGCCTGGTATTGGATATGTTGTATACACGGGGGGTAAAACATTTAAAAAATACCAAGTTTTTTGGGGATCTCAGGTGACGTAGTAAAAACATGATGGGACCTTTTCTTTGGGAAGGGCATATTTTTATACCAATAACTGGTACACAAGCCCATTTTCATGATTTCTTGCTAGTGAAAAAGCAGATGTTTGGGGGCAAAGTGCGTTCTAACTAAACATGTGCCAGGCTAAAAGCAAGTGCTCGTGGTGATGAAGGCAGGGGTTTACTGAATGAAAAAGGGGAAAAAAGGGGGGATGAAAATGAATGAAAATGTTGAAAATTTCCCGTAAAATGAAATGCAGACGTGGCAAAGTTGACCGGGGACTAATGAACTATTCGAAAAAAAGGAAGTTTTGTTTAAAAAAAAGATTGGGGTTAAATGTGACATAGTTGGTTTGTGTTGGTTTGTAAAAGTTTCAAGTGGTCTGAAACTTTTTTCATCTCAGGGAAATTTTAATCTCGTGCATATAAAATGTACCAAATGAAGATGGGGAACAAAACCGTATGGTAATTTTTTTGTCTGTTGCGACAACTCATAATGAAGTACCAGGTAACACCTCTATACAAAAAAGGTCCTCGAACTCCTCAGGTATACCCAAGCGTTTTTGGGGGGGAAGGGGACTTCATTATACAGCTTCCTTTAACTCAAAGAGATGCATCACTGTGCACAAACAAAATGACGGCACACAAAACGCAAAGACACCGGGGTTTTTGTGTGGGAAAGTAAAAATACCTCTGGCATGGTGCCCCGTTTCAAAAGGGGTTCCACAAGCTCCAGCAGTTCAAAAAAATGCCCATGAATTTTTCATTAAAACGTGGGCCCTCAATAAAGATATTTAAATTGTACCCGAGAACGAATATCGTTAAAGCAGTTTTTTTAACTTTTCCAGGGAAAAGTTAGCGTTAAAAGTATCGTTATGTGAATTTAAAAAATTAGTGTGCCAACGTTATGCAAGGGTCCCCCATATATGATAAAAATTAGTATTATACAAGATTTTGCATGTTTATTTTAAAAAACAACATTTGGGAAAAAATAAATATAAAACTTTAGTGCGGTTTTTGTGTTCAATACAGTGAGTTTATATATATACATAATACATATTGGTTCTCAGGCCCCAAAAATTTTGTAGGAAAAGAAAAAATTGGGAAAAAAAAAGAAAAAACTACAAAAACGCTAAATAAAATAATGAGCATGTGGAAATCGTCGATTTTCCCCCACCATCTTTGGAGAACTTCTCGGCACTGTATCTCGGGTTAAAATCGGGACCCCCCTTAACGATTTTTAAACCGTGCAAGAGGGATAATTGTTATGCAAATAATCGTTTTGCGAATGAATTTTCCCCCCTAAGAAAAAATGGGAAAAAAAATTATCCGTGCAAGACGCCCAAAAGTAAAAAAAAAAATTTTTTTTTTTCCACATGAAAGTTAATTTTAATACACACAAACTGAAAAAAAGGGATGCACAATTACATGACACTTTTCTTTTATTGAAGTCTGGGGGAGATTATGGGAGGGGGAGGGGGGGATTAT
>NW_026474420.1:0-10776 GCF_026875155.1 Cherax quadricarinatus
ATTATTACATAATATCAAAACTACAGCTTTTTTGCCTACACAATTGACTAATATGACATAAGAAAACAATATAAATAACATAAAACATATTAAATACTCCAAATGAATAATATTTGGCGTAACACCGAGCAGTTCGACAGAGTTATGAAGAGGATATGGTAAACAAATACCATTCTCCTATCCTTGTCTTGGGGCTTATATTAGAGAAAAGGGGAAGTATAGCACAGGGCTAACTGTGATATACACTCGTACTCCACCATAAACATGAAACAAAAAAGCTTTTTTTCTCTCTATAGATTATTACACATAGCAGCATACGTGTAGAAAAACCTAGGATAACCCCAAAAAGTCAACAGGGCTTATTTTTAGTACTGGCTTGGGTTAGCCATGTATGTTTTTTTGGTAAATATTCGTTTTCCCAGCCAGGGTAGAAACATTAGGCTTTGTTTTTTTTACCAACCTGTTGTCTATGTTTACTCATCTACCCACTTACCCAGCTACCCATTTACCCAGTACCCTTCCTGGCAGCGGCAGCAGCGACTTCCAAGCTCCGTATTTTCTCCAACTATCAGAGCTACCAATGCTCCTATGATACCTAGTTACAAGCAAAACTGCACAAACCCAACGTAGCACCCAGAACGACCAAAGATTACCAACAGTGAAACCTACAAATCGAAAATAATAGAGAGAAAAGGGAGGACTGCCCACAAACCGAAAGCAAAACCCCGCTGCCAGCCGACAACGTAACCCTAAGCTTTGTATAACTACAACTTCTTCTTAACAAAAACAATTCCTGTAGCACTATGAGGCGCAATCTAAGAGGAAACAGCACCAAGGCCAGCAAGAAAACACCAAAAAATCAACATTCAACAAGTGTAGCCGGGAAAGACGCCGGCCCAGAAACACCTCACTCACCACCGCTCAAGGCGACACCAAAACAATAACAACAAACATGGCTGCCACCAGCCCATCCTCCCCTCTCTTCCCCGGATTCAACCTACAAGTAGTCTCTCGGGTATGACCAACGATCCAGATACCCTAAAGACATGCATCTCCAACTTAGTTATTGAAAATATGAATCTTCGAGAGACGCTAACAAACAAGACACCAGATGACCACAACTCGAGAACAAAATCCTCAGTCTTGAACAAAAGTTACCCAACCCAGGAATGAAAACTGTGACAGACCATCCAAACAGTCCTAGATAGCCATACCCAACAAATAATATCTCTTAAAAACAAAGGTTGAAGAAGCAGTAAAAGAATGGAAAAACAACTTAGATAACCAGTTCAGTGACTACTTTGCTCTCCAAAGAAATAAAACTGAACAAGATAAACTATCGGATGCAGTAATAGTTAACAGTCCACTTTTTCCCAGTGATATGAACCAAACAAACAGTAAAGAAATTTACTCTGCAGATCATAAAGGACCAAACAAGTGTTATTGTACCAGAGTCTGAAATAAAAGAAGCCAGGTTACTAGGATCCCATGGTAGAAAAAGTGTTATGCTTAGATTCCACTCACATGACAGGAAAAAAAAAACTTAATTATTGCAATTATTAAAGTAAAGAAAGAGGTATACATAAACGAGTGTCTTACCAAAAAAAAACGAAAAAAAAAAAAGCAGAACCTCCTTTTATAGAGTCAAGAAAACTCAAGTGGGAGAAGAACGACACAATACACCAATGCTTCACACGGGATGGGAAAATTCTAGTTAGGAAAACAAATGTAGGTCAACTGTACACAATCACGAACGAGAATGATCTATCCGATTTCTCAGGGATACTAATCTTACAGAGAAAACTAAACAATGTCCAACCTAAAAGCCTACGTAGTGAAAGTGTATGTTTTGCTCCATTATTGTTCAAATTTCATTGTACAATCTCTTAGTAATTAAATAATCAACTACCTCATTTTGTGATTTACTAGTAAGCATAAGTCACCTTATGTAATTTTTTTTATTTACTATTGTTTGCTTAAACATTAGCTGAATTGATACTTTCTCTGTCCATATTACTACCTCATATTTTTTTAAATACTATCAATTGATATTACTTACTAAAATTAATAATTATCTTTTTACTATAATTTCAATTTACTCTTAAAACATTTTGACATTTAATAACCATTACTTGTCTAATTACCTTTACCTGTTTTAATACCCATTACTATCTTAGAGTACTCTTAAATTTAAACCTTGTACTGCCATATAACCTCTAGTATACTACTACCAAGGCAATATTGAATGAAATAAACATTACTTTTTCACTTTTTGTTTCATTATTACTTATAAAATTTTATTAAACACCATTTTTTACTACCAGTCAATTTTAACTTTTGTACATTAAACATTATTTTATACTTCCCATAACATTTTGTTGCCAAAATTATCAAGTTTGTATATTCAACTCCAACCTTTATTTTATCCTTTGAAACCTGTGTACCTGTTACCATCTTACTATCATATTATAACCAAGACATTACCATTGTTATTTTTACTATTATTCTTTTGGTACTTTAATTGGAATTTTATTTTTGTCAATTTAAATCTAGTTTATACTCTTGATCTTGTCAAAAACCATACCAGACTCTAGTGAAATTTGGGAAAGTACCATTTCAATTTGTATTTTTTATATTATAAGTTTATATTATAATTCCTACTCTAAGATTTTTTTTCATATCTTAGGGGATTTAAAATTGTGTGTGCAATTAGTGTATATTTCAATTATATTATTGTTCAAGGCCCTTAACTATCTTTTGCTAACTAGTACCAAACTACCTCATATATCTTTTTTTTTTTTTCTACTTTTTTATTCTTTTGCTACCTTCCCTTTGTATATTTTATCTTGTCAATTTAAATCTAGTTATACTCTAATTCTTGTAAACAACTTATATAACACCTTAGTGCAATTACAATGAGAGCTTTGTGCCTTTTTTATATTATTAGTTTAAACTCAGTTGTACTATAGTCAATACCAAATTCATTAAAATTAGACCATATTGCAATTACTAGTGAGGGGATTGGTGCTATTTTTAATTTGTATTTTTATATTATTAGATTAATCTAGTTGTACTATAGCTCATTCTAGCTCAAAACATAGACTCCACAAAAGTCTTTTATATTAGACCTTAGTGCAATTCAAGTGAGAGTCTTGTTCTATTTTAAATTTGTATTTTTATATTACTAGTTTATACCTAGTTGTACTTTAGTTCATTCCAGCACAACACATAGACAACATCAACTTCATTATGTGTAGTAGTGACTATACTCTATATGACCAAAATACTCTGCTATATACTTATCCAAGCTTCCCACCACTACAGATATCAGTACTAGAACCAACACATAACTCAGGATATAAATAACCATAATTTAAACCTAGAAGATGATTGATCACGTTGACCCTGATCAAAAACCTCATAATCTGACACCCAATCAAAACCTATTGGAAAGTAACTGCCTTTATTACACAGCATCACAAGCCACCCAACTATCCTAAACAATGCTAAAAGTCTATCAGTACTTAACTACAACATCAGGTCCTTAAGCAAACACTATGATAAACCTCCTGGCACTCCTTGAATCACTAAAGACACCCTTCTCCTGCATTATTCTTACTGAGACCTGCTTAAGCAGGACACAATAGATATCTACCCTCTACCAGGATACACAGCAATTCACACCTGCAGACCAAAACCCAAGTTTAGGGTGGTATTGCAATCTATTACTCTAACCAATTATCTTGTATTAGCACCACTTGCTTAGTGATATGAATATGGGGAATACATTTTTGCTAATTTTACTGTAAAAAACCTTAAGACACCTATAACAATCGGTGCCATTTACCGGAAAACCCCTCACACAAACATCCCAAATTTCAGTGAGAAATTAAAGTCACTAATAACAAACAGACAAATGAATAAGCACCACCTTCTCTTAGCTGGAGACTTCAGCATCAACCTTGGCTTACTAGATGATCAGCCTTAACTGATTTCATCAACAATATGAACAACACACTTCTCATACCAACAGTAACTAAACCAGCCAGGCTCACTGAACAAGTGCAACCATAATATACCATATATGGACCAAATACTACCCCCCTTAAATCAGGGATAATCACAGATAGCACTACAGACCATTACCCTACCTTCCTCCTGACAAACATTAATAAACCACCACTTGAATACAACAAAGTCTCATTTAGACTCCATGACGAGGCCTCAATAAGGAAGTTCACAACTGCCCTAGAGATTGTTGACTGGCCTACAGAATTCTCCAAGGCCAATGGTATTGATGACTGGACAGACATTTTTCTTAACAAATTACTTAGCCCTATACAACAAACATTGCCCTAAAAAAAAGAAACAGATCAAAAAACAAACGGCTTGGTTGCCCATGGCTAACAGCACCATTCTGAAATCCATTGACAAGAAACACCAATATGAAAAGCAATATAGACAGGGTTTAAAATACACAAAGATATTCTTAAACACTATTCATCAGTTCTCACCAAAGTAATAAAGAAAGCCAAACAACTATACTACTCAGTAGATTCACAGACACTAGAGGAGATATAAAAAGACCTGGAAAACACTCCCCTCAGATTCTTGTGACCCACAAACTGAAAAAAACCAAGAATATTGTCCTAACTAAACCTAAATGAAACACCACTACATCCCACTGACACAGCTAACAAGATAAACGACTTCTTCTCCAACCATAGGATCTAATCTCGCCAATAAAATCCCACATACTAATGCCCATGCCGGGGACTACCTAGATGGGAATTTCCCAAATTCCTTCTATCTTGCACCAACTGAGCCCTCGGAAGTCACCGAGATTATAAAGTCATTTAAAAAAACAACTCGGGGATGCAATCATAAAAATGCTAGATCTGCTTTACACAGCATTGGAAAATAAGGAATATCCACTAGGAATTTTTATTGACCTAAGAAAAGTTTTTTGGACACAGTAGACCACGACATCCTACTCCACAAACTTGACCATTACGGTATAAGAGGCCATGCGCTTGCTTATTTTTAATCTTACCTTACTAATAGGTTTTCAGTATGTTTCCATTAAAGACACAGCATCAACAACCGGCCAAATTGATACTGGAGTTTTCCCCCCCGGAAGTGTCCTTGGTCCCCTGCTCTTCCTCATATACAGTGGACCCCCCCATAACGATTACCTCCGAATGCGACCAATTATGTAAGTGTATTTATGTAGTGCGTTTGTACGTGTAAAGTTTTGGGGGTCTGAAATGGACTAATCTACTTCACAATATTCCTTTTGGGAATAAATTCGGTCAGTACTGGCAACTGAACATACTTATGGAGTGAAAAAATATCGTTAACCGGGGGTCCACTGTACATCAATGATCTTCCAAACGTATCCCCAAAACCTGAAACCCATTCTCTTTGCTGACGACACGACTTATGTCATCTCTCACCCTAATCTTGCCACCCTCAACACCATTGTTAACGAGGAGCTGATCAAAAAAATCGACTTGGATGACAGCCAATAAACTTAGGCTTAACACTGACAAAACCTACTAATTATGTTTGGTAGCAGAGTAGGAGATGCACAAATTAACATTAAGATCGACAACACACTAATTACCAGACATAATGAGGGCAAATTCTAGGCCTATACCTTGACAACAACCTGAATTTCAGCACCCATATCCAACACATAACCAAAAAGTATCCAAACAGTTGGGATCCTCTCCAAGATACGATACTACGTGCCACAAAATGCCCTTCTACACTATACCACTCACTTATTTATTCATACCTCACCTATGCTATTTGTGCTTGGGGATCAACTGCAGCAAAAAGACCTAAAGCCAATTATAACCCAACAAAAAGCTGCAGTAAGAATAATCATAAATCCCATCCCTGGCAACACACACCCCCCATCTTTCATAGATCTAAACTTACTCCCTGTTCAGTACATCCACACTTACTACTGTGCAATCTACATCTACAGGGCCTTAAACTCCAATATCAACCTTGACCTAAAATGCTTTCTTGATAGTTGTGACAGAACCCACAGGTATAACACCCGACACAAACATCTCTACGACATTCCCCATGTCCGACTAAACCTTTACAAAAATTCAATGTATGTCAAAGGCCCTAAAAACTGGAACCACCCTACCTGAGAACTCTAGAACTGCAGACACATTCATCACCTTCAAAACTACCATTAGAAAACATCTTATTCCCTGATAAACCCCATTTAACTAACTACACGAATACCACCTGGTGGTTCACACTTACACTCACTCACCCATTTGACCTAAAACAGAAATATTAATCTCAATCTTAAAATAATGAACCTATGATAATCCAATACTGAAACTATGTTTCTGTGCCAAAACAAAAAGCATTCACATTGCTAAACTCCACAAACTAGTATTTAGTCCTTATCCATAATACCAACTTACCTCATAATTTGTAATATTTTAAAATAAGAATTAAACTAAGTCTGCCCGAAATGCCCAGCCATGCTAGGCGTTCTAGTGGTACACTCTGTAATCATTTTTTAACTACATGTAAACCACACAACAACCAAATTCTGGAAATTCAACATTGTAATCTTTATAGAGAATAAACTTGAATTTGAATTTGAATTGAATTTGAATCAGTAAAAAGGGTACAGGTCCTCCATTACAAATCCGGCATCATTGGGACCTGTAGTGTGCCGGATTACTGAGTTTGCCGAATTACAGAGGGGGTTAGGTTAGAATACACTTAATAAAATTAACCAACTTCACTTACACAGTTCATTGAACATCGGCAAAAAATCGAACATTTCTGCTACTTTGAGCTCAATTTCAAGGTACTTTTCGTTATAAAAACAATCAAATTCATGTCTGTTTCGTTAATATATCTTCCATTCTATCAAATGAGTCCAAAAAATGAGAATATAACCATAAAAACCATACAAAAATACTCTGCAAAGAGGCGGCTAATGGCTGAGAAGTGAACTCCCTTATTTATCGTCCGTCGTTTTTATTTTTTGTTGTACGTTAAAAGCATCTTTCCATCATACATTGCCCAAGTTTCAATGAGATAGCCCAACAAACAACCGAGAAAAAAAAATATTTACCAAAAATCATATATGGCAAGCCCAAGCCAGGTACGGTAATAAGTCACTTTGTCTGACGTTTTTGGGTTATCCTAGGTTCTCTATACAACACTGCTATGTATGATAGTATATATAAATGTATTTGTGGGATACCTGAATAAACTTATTTACTTCTGGTCTGTCAACTGAGTACAAGAAACCGCCCATTCAAATTATTTCAACTACCCAAATAAAGTGGTCAGAAATTGGCAATTTGGCTGATTTCACACAAATTTCAACAGATGCCAATTTCAAAATAGGATCCAAATAAACAATGGGAGACATTCTGGCACTAAAATAAAAATTTTCTCTGTTCATTAGTCACGGCTACAGGCCCCTCTTATATTATTCTTGCTTACCATTTGGAATTTTTATTCACAAAAAAATAGAAGATTTTACTGTTATGCACACTACTGCCCTTATTGTAATAATTGTATAAATAATGTCAATTTCCATTCTTGACTCTGTATTGGAATTTGGACTGGCAGGCGGACAGGTATTGGACACTTGTTTACTCTTGAGCTTTTGCTAAAGAATAGAACATTTTCGCTACTGTGAGCACAATTTCAAGGTACTTTTCATCATGAAAGCAATCAAAATCATATCTATTTCTGTAAAAATATCTTTCATTCTATCAAATGAGACCGAAAAAATGAGAATATAACCATAACAACCATACAAAATATACCGCTAAGCGGCCGCTAATGGCTGAGAAGTGAACTCCGCTACTTATGGGCTGATTTCTTTCATTTTGGTGTACGTGAAGAAGTATCTTTCCATCATACATTACCCAAGTTTGAATAAGATAACCCAACAAACAACTGAGAAAATAATAAAATAATAATAATAATAACTTTATTTAATACACATACATGTACAAGTATAACAGGCCTAGCTGATATCAGTGACATACTACTGTAAAAGAAAGGCACTTGTTTTTGCTGAGTATTTCAAGAAAATTAGGTCAGTGTCCCAGGATAACACCCACAATAGTCCGACTAACACCCAGGTACCCATTTACTGGTGGGTAAACATAGACAACAGGTGTAAAGAAACACGCCTAATGTTTTTACCCTGGCTGGGAATCGAATATTTACCAAAAATCATATATGGCTAAGAGCTCAGTCGGCATTGGTGGAGTGTGGACGTGTCTTCTGAAGGTTCCTCAGTTGTTACTTGGGTTTTAGGGCCTATTTAGGCTCTGCTTCACTGTCTTTCTTTTCTTGGGGTGCTTGTGTTGTCATTTTCTCTCCTTCAGGCGGTGTTTGTGTGGCCCATTTATGGGGGGTTCCCGACTGAGATTCGTTCGCCCCCATTTGGGAGGGACCCCCCTCCTGTCCCCTACTCAGTTGACAACTGTTTCACTACCGTCGGACCAAGATATGGCTAGTGTGCCCCCTATGGGATAAACTAACGAGCCCTTGAGGTTGACGACAGTGCCAGGCCCCGTCTAGCCCAAAACGCCAACCCACCCTTGTCCAGACTATGCTCCTCCTCATTATTACTCCAATGTGATGATAGTTCTTGTGCGTCCTAAGGATGGCGGTACGCCCTTCACCAACCCACGGGATGTCACCAACGCCATCAGTGGATCTCCCTTTCGCAAGGCTTGCATAGATGGGGGCGCCCAACAACTCAGTAGGGGTGCAGCCCTATTGCCCCCAGCTCCATCGTAAGTCTTTTCTGGCTAGAAATTTGCCACTAAATGCCATTCATAATTTTGGGTAGGTGAATGTTGGTTTGCTGGGGGGGTCACTCCTCAATCCTCGCCGCTGGCTGTTGTTACGGGAGGAATTGGACCAATTTCTACATCCTTCAGATGAGGAGATCCACTCTGAATTGGTTCACAGTTGGGGGTGACGGGCTTAGGTTTGCGGGAGGTTTTGGGGCCTCTCGAATCGCTTACCCCATCTCGTATGGTTCCGTGTATGCTTCTCAGGTGCTCTCCTGAAATTTGTGACTTTGGCAATCTAAGATTTCCTAATCTTCCTTATACTTTTCCTTTACTACTGTGTCGGAAATGTTTCCTTTTCGGCATGGAGAATTGTCTTGCCGTGGGAAGGTAAGGATGTGCGAACTGCAGCGGGTTTCACCCAGTAGTTTAAAGACGGCATTACCTGTACCCGCCCGGCTTCATGCTACTTCTGTAAGGGGTACCACAAGGTTACCCTCCCCGGGCTTGCCCGGCAATATCGCCAGGCTCTTGATCTGGCAAACTCAGCCAGGGCCCGGTCTTGTACGCTCAATGAATGTAACTCCTGCTTGCAGTCCGTAAAGCCAGTCACAGTCCGTCAGCCCCTG
Organism: Cherax quadricarinatus; assembly: GCF_026875155.1. NCBI lineage: Eukaryota > Metazoa > Arthropoda > Malacostraca > Decapoda > Parastacidae > Cherax > Cherax quadricarinatus. Next base: position 9,440 of record NW_026474420.1, read on the forward strand.
CCTCCTTCGCCTCCAGTGCCCCCACTAAGGGAGTCTCCCCCAGCACCAACATGGCCAGGGCATCTGTACTCCGCAGCTGTGAGGGCTAATATCCCTGTTACAAATTGGTTGTGGGGCTCTTGCGGACCTCTCTTTACCTTCAGAGGATTCCCCCCCCCCAGGGCAACATCAGCTTAGGTGTACTCGGACCCGGTTTTCCATTGCGGAAATTATTGCACATGCCCCCCCTCATCCACAACGCACGTCCCTCCCGTCGAGGTGGTACAGTTCCCAAATCGACTCATTGTTCAGAACCCACCCAGTTCAGATGGACATAAATACCCGACCCAGAGCCTCCCGTCTCGCAGCCGACTCCCCCCCCCAATTCTCCTCAACCCCGCCTCGGCCTTTTTCCCAAACTCCAGGACCCTTCATGTTGAAGGGTTTCCCCCCTTTCTCACTCTCGCCTGCCTGGGCTTTATTCCTTCATCCTATCCTCTCCTGGTGAGGAGGTGCTACATTCTTACCTCCAGGGCACCTCTTTGTGACTGCATGTCTCTCGGTTCTCCCTCGCCTTATTGGGGGTGCTTAGTTTTACACACGTGAACCTTTCTCACCCCTCTGTTTTTTTCTTTGGAACGCACGTTCTGTACTGGGGAAGCTTCCAGACCTTCAGAGGTATTCTGGCTGAGGTACAGCCACTGGTGGTGGGTCTCTGAGACATGGTTACGCCCTCGACATTCTTTTTGGATGCCTGGTTTCACTGTTTTCATAGGGATCACCTTGAAGGGAGCGGAGGTGGCCTAGTATGCAACACGGCTCCAGGTACAACCCTCTCTCTCCAGGCTATGAGAGTGGAGTGTTGGAAACTCTGGCTGTGAGAGTTTGCCTTGGGCACTCAGTGGTGCAACATACTCCTGATCTATAATCCGGGCAGGTCGTTACACAAAGTGAATTTACCTATTACTTTGGACAACTCCGTGGTTCTACGCTTGTGATGGTAGACTTTAATGCAAGGCACCAGTTCTGGGAGCCATCCATTTCTTTGGGATCGGTGAAATCCCACAGGTAGGGCCCTGTTTTCCAAACCCTCCTCGCATCTCACCTTTCGTTGCTCACACCACCAGTTTGAGACTAGAGTGGATCCTTTTAACCAGGCGAGTTTCTACCCTAGACCTCGTTCTTGGGGGTGGATATTTTACTAAGCTACTGTTACTGTAGGCCCCTTCATGGGAGGACCATCTTCCATACTTTTTTCTAAAATGGCCTTAGCATGCCAGTGACAGCAGTTTTTTCCGGTGGAAAAACACCCCGGCTGGTTGTCCACCCATAATCGGGCCTTGTGATTACAGCCCCGC
>NW_026474421.1:0-27889 GCF_026875155.1 Cherax quadricarinatus
GCTAAGGGAACCCGGGAAAGGGGAAAAAAGGGGGAAAAAATCTGAGGGGACACGGAGGACTCCTGGACACATGGCCCGGGAAAAAGGGGAAGCACCCGGGGAAGTGGGGAAAAGGGGGGGGGGGAAAAAAATCGAGGGGACTCATGGGAAAGAAGGGGAAAACTGGTTGCTAAGGCAGAACCTGGGGGAAAGTGGGGAAGGGAAACTCTGAGGGGACACGGAAGGATCCCGGACATTGGACCTGGGAAAAAGGCGAGGCACCTTGGGGAATGGGGGGGGGAAGGGGGGAAAAAACCAGGGGGGGCTCCTGGGAAAGAAGGGAATCTGGGGGCTAAGGAGCCCCCGGGAAAGTGGGGAAGGGGAACACTAGGGAGCGGATGGACTCCCGGACACATGGACCTGGGAAAGGCGAGAGCCCTTGGGGGAAATGGGGGAAAAGGGGGGGGGAAAACCGAGGCGGGCTCCTGGGAAAGAAGGAGATACTGGTTGCTAAAAGGCAGACCCTGGGGAAAAGGGGGGAAGGGGGAACTCTGAGGGGAAAAGGATGGACTCCCGGACACTGGCCTGGGAAAGGCGGAGCACCTTGGGGGAAATGGGGGAAGGGGGGGGGGGAAATCGAGGGGGACTCCCGGGGGAAAAAGGAATACTGGTTGCTAAGGCAGACCCCGGAAAGTGGGAAGGGGGGAACTTCTGAGGGGGCCGGATGGACCCCGACCTGAAAATGGGAAAACGAGAGAAAACCTTTGGGGAAATGGGAAGGGGGGGGAATATCCCCAGGCGGACTCCTGGAAAGAAAGGGTACTGGTTGTAAGGCAGACCCGGGGAAATGGGAAGGGGGAACACTGATGGGGAAAGGATGACTCCCGGACAAAAGGACCGGGAAAGGGAGAACCCCCTTTGGGGAATTTTGGGGAAGGGGGGGGAAAATATCCTAGGGGCGGCTCCTGGGGAAAAAAGGTGTTGTTTGCTAAGCAGACCCTGGGGAAAATGGGGAAGGGGAACTTTTGAGGGGACACGGAAGGACTCCGGACACTGGACCTGGGAAAGGGAGAGCACCATTGGGGGAATGGGGAAGGGGGGGAATACTGGGGGGGGACCCGGGAAAGAAGGAGATACTGGTTGCTAAGGCGACCCTGGGAAAGTGGGGAAGGGAGAAATCTAGGGGACACGGATGGACCCCGGACACTGGACCTGGGAAAGGCAGAGCACCTTGGGGAAGTGGGGAAGGGGGGGGAATTTCCGAGGCGGACTCCTGGGAAAAAAAGGAGATACTGTTGCTAAAAGGGAGACCCTGGAAAGGGGGAAGGGAGAACATCTTTGGGGACCGGAGGACTCCCGAAAACATGGCCTGGAAAGGCGAGAGCACCTGGGGAAGGGGTAAATCTGAGGCGGACTCCTGGTGAAAGAAGGAGATACTGGTTGCTTAATGCAGACCCTGGTAAAGAGGGGAAGGAGAACACTGACTGGACACGGATTGAATCCACGAACACATGGACTCTGGGAAGAAGCGAGAGCACCTTGGGGAATGTGAAGGAAGGGGGGGTAAATCTGTAGCGACCCCTGGTAAAGAAGAGATACAGGTTTCACAGGCATACCCTGGGAAAGTGGTGAAGGGTGAACATCTGAAGGGACACGGATGGACTCCCGACACATGAATCAGAAAGGCGAGAGCAACCTTGGGGAATAGTGAAGGAAGGGGGGGGAATGTCTGAGGCGACTCCAGGGAAAGACGGAGATACTAGGTTCTAAGGCAGAACCCAGGAAAGTGGGGGAGGGAGAACTCTGACTGGGACACGGATGGACTCCCGGACACATGATCTGGGAAAGGCGGAGCTCACCTTGGTGATGTGGGTGAAGGGAAGGGGGGAGATATCTGTGCGGACTCCTGCAAAGGAATCGTGGTTGCCTAAGGCAGACCCTGGAAAGTGGGGAAGGGAGAACATCTAGGGAACACGATGGACTCCCGGACACAGGACACTGAGTAAGGCGAGAAAAATATTTAATCTCAGAACCGACTGTTAAAAAAAGGATCTGGGAAAAGAAATCACGTAATATTATAGTTACTAGAGACACAGTTTATCAAACAAGTAGAACAGATTAATGCAAAAATACATTCTGATCTTCCGACGGAGCTGTTCTTACTGTTTTGTAATGAATTTTACGGGAACCTAGTCTCAATAATATCACTACAATCGAGCAATCGTCTTGCAAATATGGAAGACGGCTTATGATATTTTTGTCTGCAAAAGCCGGCGTACCTCCTTACCATGGATTTTATTGCTCATCAGGGACCCGAAAGAATTAATTACTTTAGAATCAGATCCACTAAGAATGCTGAAGTTGAGACACTTAATGCAACACAAGGGGAATCTGTATTGAGATCCCATATGTTGCATAAGTGTCTCAACCTTTCACCTGACGGTTTTTAAACCATTTATTACCTTAGAATGCAAAATGGATGAACCTACTTTGAACATGAATTAACAACACAATTCTGTTTCCATCTCTGTTTCACTCTTCGCCTCCTTCTGTGAGGAAACACCTCAGACTGTCTGAAGCCAGACAGAGAGGCTTTTGAAAGTTATCGAAACTCATTATGTGGAAATGAGATCGTAGCTTAGACCATAGAACGCCAGCAGATATTCTATAGTTGCATGAACATGCCATAGGAACTGGTACGCCAGTCTTGAAATACGAACCAGTCAATACAACGTTCTTATGAAATAAGACAATAAAACTATTGGAGGAAGACTCTTTTTTTTAAATTCTGGCAACTATTTGAAGGTATTCCTTCGAGATATCTAATTACTCTGGTTGAGGGTTGTAAAATGATTGGATTAAAAAATGTTAAAAATCTTAAATTACTTTGAAAAAAACGTAAAAGTATATATTAGTTTGGACCTATGAAAGAGATGATTTTTAAGAAATATTTGATATATGCATAGTTTTATTATTTCATAAGTATTCGTATACGATTTACAGGATACAGAAACTGGAACAGAGAGTAGCTAGGGAGTGAAGCGGTAAGCCCAACGCTTACCGCTCCACCCCCTATAAACATTAAGTTATAATTATAACCATCTGGAGAGTGCCAATTTGTAAGTGTGGTTTGTTTACTTGGGTCGCGTCTCGTAACTTTGCGAACCCTCGTGCATACAAAACAATTATCTGTGCCGGTTGCTGTCCTGGCTGATTGCCGACACTTCTTGAATTAATACTGTAAAAAGAATCACAATAAATTCACTATCTGCGTGTCACAGATGGGGATGTTAGAAGCCATGCAATGAATCTAGATAGACCATCTCAAGGCGAGTGATTAGAATCAATCAATTTTCTTTATTTTTCTATCTACATCAAGTATAAACACACCACATATTGCTATCTCATGCAAATAAAATGCTTCTGCATTATTTGCTCTTTCACAGCTAATAACTAAATAAACAAATCTCCAAAAATGTAGAAGAAATATTTCAGAGAACCGTAAACTGAATAAATGTGATACATGTGCACACTTTTGTTATCTTTATTAGGGAGCGTTTCACCCAAGGTTTCATCATTCCAATACAAATAAAAGGCGAATATCAGAAGAGTGCGAGTAAACAGTCCCTCAGTCCTGAGTAGATGTAATCCGCCCATCAAACGTGATAAGAATACAACATAAACACATGTCCAACAGTGGGACTAATCTACTCTGCAATGTTACGCCTACACAATAGGTTTTCTTTCAGTCCGTAAAATACAGAATTCTAATAAACAATTAATGAAAATATTTTAGCAGTAATAAGGCCACGTAATATATAGATAAAAAATATATTTAAACAGAGTGTAGTATCGTGACTACTACTGTAAGTGGTAAACTCAAACATTTTTTCAAAGCATCTGAAAAGGCAACCTTACAAAAATGCAGAAATACGATAACTAAACACCTCATTACTAATCTAAGTTGCCACGATAATCAGTCGTCCCAATTTACGTTAATTGAAAACGAACATTGCATGAAAATAATCCACCCTTTCAAATTTAAATAAAAAAATTACATAAACATATTTAGTATCTCGTGTCCATTTCCTGATTATCTATAACAACAGTACGTATAAATCCAAAATTTAAATAATACTACAATATACTTTACCCAAACGTACTGTCTTCTCTTAGTATCATCACCATATTTCAAATATCCTTCAGATAATTTGCGATGTAAAGCAATTCATTCGTTCTAAAATTAAGTAATTGTGTAAATGTTTCTTTTGTAATCAGCCGAAAGATCCATATAGGCGGTTACTTTATTTTATGAATATTGTAACTCAGTTCAAGCGGCATTAAAAATAGCAAAAGTAGTATATCAATAGTAGTAGAAGTCTAATAGTACAAGTCGTTAGTATAGAACTAATTTGGTAGTATTAGTAGTAGTATATTCGTAGAATGTACTAGTCCGAAGAAGTAGTCATCAGTGGTAGTAAATCGAAAATTAAGTTTGTAGTAGCTGAGTAGCAGCAGCATCAGCAGCAGTTTTAGTATCTCATCAGTAGCAGTATAGCATAAGTAAGTAGTAGTACTACAACTACTAATCGTAGTAGAACTCCTACTACAGTAGTAAAGTATAGCAGTATATCTTGTACTGTAGTAAAAATAAATAGTAGTTATAGATTTTTTTTTTTGTAGTAATAGCTAAAAACAAAGTTATAACATTCCAATTTTTATTATTATAAAAACGTGGAATGTTAGTTGATATTATGAGCAGATACACCCTATCTTCAGTCCCTCAGAGTACACCAGCAATGTTTTCTTTCATGCAAAAAACGGTACAACCAGCACTGTGAATCACTTAACACGTAAAACACGACCAGCACTGTGATCTGATCAAAATCCACATGAACCAACACGTCCACCAGACTGTGAAAAAAATCTACCTACCCAGCGTACACCAGCACAGTGACATTTACACGTAACAGTCAGCACAGTGATCTTCACGTACAACCAGCACTTAATTTGTGTTCTACCACGAACACCACATGTGTCAAAAAAAGATCTACTCGTACACCATCACGTGTGCTCTACAAAAAACTACACCAGCAACTGTGCAAAAATATAAAAAGAAAAAAAGAAATATCTACATACAACGTACACCAGCACTGTATCTACCGGAACACCAGTAACACTGTGATCTTGTACACCAACGTACACCAGCACTGTGATCTACATGTATCACCAGCACTTTGGAAAAATAAACCTACACGTGACACCAGCACTGTATCTACACTACAAACCAGCACTGGATCCCTCTTTTCGTACCAGGACGTACACCAGCACTGTGAAATTACACGTACGAGCAGCACTGGTGATTCTAACACGTACACCAGCACTGTTAATCTACAAAAACTAGCACCAGCACTGAGATCTACACGTACACCAGCACTGTGATCTACACGTACACCAGCAACTGTGGAATCTGCACGTACACTCAAGCACGTGAGACTGCTAAGCATAGCACGTAAACCAGCACTGTGAAATCTCTAACACGTACATACCAGCCACTGTGATCTACAACAGTACACCAGCACTGTGAACTACAAACGGGGACTACACCAGCACTGTGAAAAAAAAAAAAAAAATTCCTAACACGTACACATCACTGTGAAATCTACACGTACAACCAGCACTGTGATCTACACGTACACCACACTGTGATCTACAAAAACCGTACACCAAGCACTGTGAGGAACAAAGAAAATCTACACGTGACAGCAGCACTGTGATCAACACGTACACGCAGCACTGTTATCTATCAACGTACACCAGCACTGAGATCTTACACGTACACCACATCTGTGGATAAAAAAAGAAAGTCTCAGCTATCGGCACGTACACCGAGGCACTAAGTGTTATCTGCACGTACACACAGCACTGTGAGAAGAATCCTACAAACGTACACCAGCACTGGGAAAAAGAGAAAAACTACACGTACACCAGCACAGTGAAAAGAAATACAAAAAAAAAATCTACACTACACCAGCACTGTGAATCTGCTACACGTACACCACATTCTGTGAAAAAATATCAACACGTACTAATACACTAGCACAGTGATCTACACGAACACCGCACTGAGATCAACACGTACACCAGGCACTGTTATTCTGCAACGTACACCAGGCAACTGTGGGAATAATTTTTCTACAACCGCAACACTGTACACCGCACTGAGATCAACACGACACCAGCACTGAGATCTACACGACACCAGCACTGGAAAAAAAAACTACACGAAACAACCAGCCTGTGAATCTACACTAACACCATCACTGTGATCTACACTTACACCGAGCATGTGAACAACACTACAACCAGCACTGTGATTCTACATGCAAAACGAACACCAGCACTGTGATCAACACGTTACACCAGCACTGGATGCTACAACATAACGTATGACACCAGTCACTGTGAGTCTGCAACAACGTACAACCAGCACTGTGAAGGAAAGAAATGAATACTACACGTATCAAACAGCAACAGAGAAGACAAACGTGTCTCTACAAAAAACGTACACCAGCACTGTATTGGTTGGGGGGGGGGATTCGTGTCAAATGGCGTTTAATACCACAACATTGTCGACAGTTGGGGGGGGAGGTGTGGTGGGGGGGGGGGGTGGGGGGGGGGTGGATGTGGCGTCGTTGTTATTTTTCTGGGTGTGGTGTCGACGCGGTTGATCTGCGCAGGGGGTGAGGCCGGTTATATGGGATGGGGTTAGCGTTTTGATAACGATATACATGGTGATGTGAACGGAGGATCTACAGTGCTGGTGTATTGCTGTAATCACAGTGCTGGTGTACGTGTAGATCCCAGTCTGACTTTTATACCCGGAAGAACACACTAGTGCAGAAGGGTGGTATCTTCAGATAACGAGTGCTCACGTCGATGTACAGATCATATATCATCATCAGAACTGTGCTGGTCGTAAAAACATGTTAGTAACTGTATCTTAAGGTAGTATTCACTTCAACAGTTGTTTAAGTGCTTTAGTGGAGTACGGAGTACGAAATCCTACCGTCAGCTATTAGAGGTCCCTTCGCTGATCACGTAGAGCTATGCGAGTGGCCGTGCTCAGGTGTAATATAAACGTGAGGATCACACACCCAGTGAGACTGGAGTTTATAAAACTATATAAGATTAAAATAATAACTACAACGTGGGTGAGGATATTAACCTAGTAGCTGTGTATGACGTGTAGATCTACAGTGCTGGTGTAACCTGTGTAGATCCACTTTAGTAATTGTCTGAGTGCTTCGCGTAAAACAATTCGTGAGTGCATTGGTAATAGAACGTGTACGATAGATCCCTAACACTAGAGTGTTTGTTTTAGATAACGTGTATAATCGACAGTGCATTCCGGATTCAGGTGCATGGATCGTTGTTAGCTGGTGTGCGTGTATATCTCCAGAGCAGTGCTATCCAAACAACGTTGAACGCTCCTGCTTACTTGCTCTTCTAGAGGTGTCTTGCACTATGCTTTGTGATTACTAATTAGGGGTGGAACGTGTAAAGAACACGTGTGCTGTTTCATACGTTTAGATTGTCGACTCATAGCAGAGTAACGAATAGATCAACACACCGAAGCTCGGCTGGTTGGTGTAGAGCAGTATCCACAGTGCAGTAATGGTGTAGACTTGTAGATCACAGTGATTGTTGAGTAGGGGTCTTGTACGTGTAGTTATCACGAGTGGCTATGGTGTTTATCGTGAAGATCACACCACACACAACGCAGTGCTTTGGTGTTACGTGTAAAATCATAACATGCGTTTGGTGTAGCGTGTACGATCACTGAGACTGCAATACAGGCTTTAGCAACACGCTCTGCTCGAAGCACTGAGATATACACGTCCACCAGCCACTGTGATCTACACGTACACCAGCACTGTGATCTACACGTACACCAGCACTGTGATCTACACGTACACCAGCACTGTGATCTGCACGTACACCAGCACTGTGATCTACACGTACACCAGCACTGTGATCAACACGTAACACCAAGCAAGTGATCTACACGTACACCACACTGTTATCCTACACGTACAGCCTTCCAAGCAATGGATCTACACGTACACCAGCACTGTGATCTACACGTACACCAGCACTGTGATCTACACGTACACCAGCACTGTGATCTACACGTACACCAGCACTGTGATCTGCACGTACACCAGCACTGTGATCTACACGTACACCAGCACTGTGATCTACACGTACACCAGCACTGTGATCTACACGTACACCAGCACTGTGATCTACACGTACACCAGCACTGTGATCTACACGTACACCAGCACTGTGATCTTCACGTACCCAGCACTGACACAACACGTACCACCCGCACTGTGAACAATCCCTTACACCAGCACTGAGATCTACACGAACACCAATCACTGTGATCTACACGTCCACCCACTACACAAGTGAATCTAACGTAACACCCGCCCAGCTCGATCATGTACGTCCACCAGCACTGAGAATCTGTACCGACCAGCATCCACTGTGATCAGCACGGTACACCAGCACAGTGATCTACACGACAGCCATCACTGTGATCTACACGTACACCAGCACTGTGATCTACACGTACACCAGCACTGTGATCTACACGTACACCAGCACTGTGATCTACACGTACACCAGCACTGTGATCTACACGTACATCCTAGGCACTGTGATATGTACGTACAACAGCACAGTGATCAGAACGTACAGCAGCACTGTGACGCACGTACACCAGCACTGTGATCTACACGTACACAGCACTGTGTCTACACTACACCGCACTGAGATCACACGTACACACAGCACTGTGATCTACACGTACACACAGCACGGTGATCTGTACGTACACCAGCACTGTGATCAGTACTACAGCACACTGTGATCTGCACGTACACAGCCTGTGATCTACACGAACACAAGCACGAGAACTACACGTACTCCAGCACTGTGATCTACACGTACACCATCACTGAAGATCTACACGTACACCAGCACTTGATCTACACGTACACCATGCACGTGAACTACACGTGAACACCATCCTAGTGATCTGTACGTACACAGCACTGTGATCTGCACGTACAGCCAGCACGTGTTGATCTACACGAACAGCCAGCACTGTGATCTACACGTACTACCCAGCACTGTGATCACACGTACATCCAACACTGTGATCTACACTTACACAAGCACTGTTATCACACGTAACACCATCCACAGTGACAACACTGTACACCATCACGTGTGATCTGTACGTACACCAGCACTGTGATCTGAACGTACAGCAGCACTGTGCTGCACGTACACCCTCCTGTGATCTACACGTACACCAGCACTGTGATCTACACGTAACCCACACTGTTAACTAAACGGTACACCAACACTGTGATCTACACTTACACCAGCACGTATCTACACGTACCCCAAACTGTATATAACACGTACACCAGCAACTGTGTTTCTTTACGTACACCAGCACTGTGATCTGGTACGTAACAGCACACTGTGATCGCACGTACACCAGCACTGGTGATCTAGCACGTACACCAGCACTGTGATCACCACGTACACCACACTGTGGATCTACACGAACACCAGCTCTGTGATCTACACCGTACACAGCACTGGATCTACACGTACACCATCACTGTGATCTTCACGTACACCAGCACGGATTCTGAAGTACACCAGGCGACTGTGAACTTTACGTACACAGCACTGTTAACTTCACGTACACCAGCACAGTGATCTCTACACTACTACCACACAGTGATCTACCGTACACATGCACAGTGAACTACACTACACCAGCACGTGAACTACACGTACACCAGCACTAATAACTACACGTAACCCCAGCACTGTGATCTACAGGGGGGGGGGGTTTTTTTTGCGTTACTACCAGCACTGTGATCTGACGTACACAGCACTGTGATCTGTACGTAACAGCAGCACTTGATCCTGCACGTACACCACACTGTGATCTGCACGTACACCAGCACTGTGATCTACACGTCCACCATCCACTGTGATCTAACGTACACCAGCAGCTGTGAACTGTTACTAGAGCCATGCACTGTGACTACACTTACACCAGCACAGTGATCTACAGTACACCAGCACTGTGATACTACACGTTTATTTACACCAGCACTGTGATCTACACGTACACCAGCACTGTGATCTACACGTACACCAGCACTGTGATCTACACGTACACCAGCACTGTGATCTACACGTACACCAGCAACTGTGATCTTACAAGTACACCATCACTGTGGATCTGTACGTACATGCAGCACTGTGATCTGTAAACACCAGCACTGTGATCTACACGTACACCAGCACTGTGATCTACACGTACACCAGCACTGTGATCTACACGTACAGCAGCACTGTGATCTACACGTACACCAGCACTGTGATCTACACGTACAGCAGCACTGTGATCTACACGTACACCAGCACTGTGATCTGCACGTACAGCAGCACTGTGATCTACACGTACACCAGCACTGTGATCTACACGTACACCAGCACTGTGATCTACACGTTACAGCAGCACAGAGATCTACACTTGACACCAGCACTGTGATCATCACGTACAGCAGCACCTGTGATCTGGCACGTATCAGCAGCACTTTGATCTACACGTACACCAGCACTGTGATCTACACGTACACCAGCACTGTGATCTACACGTACACCAGCACTGTGATCTACACGTACACCAGCACTGTGATCTACACGTACACCAGCACTGTGATCTACACGTACACCAGCACTGTGATCTACACGTACACCAAGGGGCACAGTGAGTCTGCCACGTACACCAGCCCACTGTGATCAACACGTACACCAGCATCTTTGATCTGCATGCTTACAACCAGCGCTGTGATCTGCATCGTAACACCAGCACTGTGATCTGCACGTACACCAGCACTGTGATCTACACGTACACCAGCACTGTGATCTGCACGTACAGCAGCACTGTGATCTACACGTACACCAGCACTGTGATCTGCACGTACGAGCAGCACTGTGATCTTACGAACATCAGCCACTGTATCTACCCGTACAGCACACTGATGATCAGTACGTACAGTCATCACTGGATCTACACGTACAGGCAGCACAGTGATCTGTAACTACAGCACACTGTGATCGTACGTACAGCAGCACTGTGAATCTGTACGTACAGCAGCACTGTGATCTTCACGTACAGCAGCAACTGTATCTGTACGTACAGCAGCACTGTATCTGTACGGTACAGCAGCACTGTGCTCTGCAGTTACACCAGCACTGTGATCTTCACGTACACCAGCACTGTGAACTTTACGTACAGCAGCACTGTGATCTGTACGTACAGCACACAGGTGATCTGTACGTATAGCAGCACTGTGATCTGTAACGTACAGGCAGCACTGTGAACTGTACGTACAGCAGCACGTGACTGTACGTACAGCAGCACTGTGATCTGCACGTACACCAGCACTGTGATCTGCGACGTACAGCAGCACTGTGATCTGTACTACAGCAGCACAGGTGATCTGACTACAGCAGCACTGTGATCTGTACGTACAGCAGCACTGTGATTTCTACACGTACGCATCACTGTGATCTGTACGTACAGCACACTGTGAATCTGTCGTACCCAGCACTGTGTATCTGCACGTACACCAGCACTGCGTGATTCTGCAACGTACAGCACACTGTGAACATTACGTACAGCAGCCAACTGTGATCTGTAACGTTACATAAAGCACTGTTGATCCAGTACGTACAGCACACTGTGATCTACACGTACAGCAGCACTGTGAACGTACGTACATCAGCACTGTGATCTACACGTACAGCAGCACGTGATCTGCACGTACACAGTCACTGTGATCTGCACTTACACCAGCACTGTAATCACACGTACAGCAGCACTGAGATCTGCACGTACACCATCACTGTAATCTACACTACAGCAGCACTGTGATCTTTCACGTAACAGCAGCACTGAGATCAGCACTAACGAAAGTAAAGAAAACAGCACTGTGATCTGGCACGTACACCAGCCCTGTTATCTGCACGTACATGCAGCACTGTGACTGCACGTACAGTCAGCACTGTGATCTTCACGAACACCATCACGAGATCAGCACGTACAGCAGCACTGTGATCTGCACGTACAGCGAGCACTGTGATCATCACGTACGCAGCACTGTGCTCTGCACTTACAGCAGCACTGATAACTGCACGTACACCAGCACTGTGATCTGCACTTACAGCAGCACTGTGATCTGCACGACACCAGCACTGTGATCTGCACGAAACCAGCACTGTGATCTGTACGTACAGCATCACTGTGATTCTGGCACGGTACAGCAGCACTGTGATCTGCACGTACCCAGCACTGTGATCTGCACGTACACCAGCCTGTGTCTGCACGTACACCATGCACTGTGATCTGTATGTCGTACACCAGCACTGTGAACTGCACGTACACCATCACTGTTATCTGCACGAACACACACTGTTATCTACAACGTACCAGCACTGTGATCTGCACGTACACCAGCACTGTGATCTGCACGTACAGCATCACAGTGATCTGCACGTCACCACACTGTGATCTGCCCGTACACCCATCAATGTGATCTGCAACAACACCAGCACTGTGATCTGCACCTTACAGCAGCACTGTGATCTGCACGTACAGCAGCACTGTGATCTGTCACGTACAGCAGAAAAAAAAAAAAAAAAAAAAAAACTGTATCTGCACGTACAGCATGCACTGTGGGAACTGCCACTACACCATCACAGTGATCTGCACTACAGCAGCACTGTGATCTGCACGTACAGCAGCACTTGTGATCTGCCTACAGCACACTGTATCTGCACGTACACCCAGCACTGTTATCTGCAGCTACAGCAGCACTGTGATCTGCACTTACAGCAGCACTGTGATCTGCACGTACAGCATCACAGTGAACTGCACGTACAGCAGCAACTGTGAACTGCACGTACAGCAGCACTGTTATCTGCACGTACGGAGATGATGGAGTTGGGGTGGAATGCACCTTACTAAAAAAAATAATGTGAAATTTGATAGTGCAATACACCAGAGATTGGATCTATACACAAGAAGAGGAAAAGGCAAGCTACAATGGTACTGTAAAATAGATTCAATATACCTAATGGAAAATGATACGGCTCGTTTGTCCTTGCTATGATCCTAGCACATAATAACCCCCACATAGGAATAAGATATTGATGATGTTTCGTCCGGTTCCAACTGGCTCCATTAATCTAGACCAAGTCGTCCCACCACGTCGTCATCAGTTTCTTTTTCCCAAATGCGGGTTATTTTTGTATTGTTCCAGTACAGTATTGTGCTTATTATTCTCATGATTCTAATCCACCAGAGAAGAGGATCGAGGTGACGGGCTCGAGATGAATAGAATTTTATGCTTGAAAGTACTTAAATATGACATTTTAGTGTAGTATGGGTGTCAATACAAAATTCAATGTGAAAATCATGTAATTTTAGCTAAAAAGTACAGGTTAATTTGAAGAGATAAAGTCCTATTTTGAGTATGATGTAAAACAAATAAGCAAAAACCTGAAGAATTGCTTGGCAATACTGCGTAAGACCATGAAATATTGTGGGATGTTACAGGGAAACTGATCAACAGAAATAAGATTTCCCAAAAGGACTCCTGTCCTCACCATCTATTCTTTGTACTGGACTGATGAGAAGCCACTGTGTGGCGACACGTTCCTTAAAGATACCCAAGTGGTATGCACATTTAACAAAATTACCAACTTGTAGGTTTCACTGAATTTGTTTATCTACAATTAGAGAAATGTTAATTTAGTAAATGACATCTAAAGAACAAATAATGCATGAAGTATTGGAGAATGACCGCTGGGGAAAGCACAATACCGATCACATCACTGGAGGCGCTTTATAACCAACAATATGACCAGCATTTGTACATACAGTGTAATTAGAAAGGCTTTCAGAACATATAGGTACGAAGTATTCACGACCTTCCATAAATGTAAGCCGACACCTGCAAGGAACCTACCACTGATCAAACAGCAATGGAAACCAGAGAATGGTCCAGAGATTTGCAGCACGACTACCACCAGAGCTGAAGGTCTTGACCTCGAAGAGAAGCTAAATGATAGAATCTAATCACTTTAGAAAAAAGACAAATCAAAGGAGACATGATAACAAAGTAACAAAAAACTTTTATATTTTAATAAACAAGTAAAGTCGAAAATATTGGACTGGGAACAATGAAGAAACAATACTAAACGGCCATCAGAATGAGAGGGCCGATAAAAAATAGTTAAACCAGAGGTTGTTACCGGGTATTTATAACGCGGAATCTGAGAAGAGGAATTGTAGTAGCAAATACAAAACAAATTGAAGGTTAGAATCGACAGGACCAACCAATCAGGAAAACATGTTAAAGTATAATGCCTTATATGTATAACCAGCGAGCCATGTACCAGAAACCAACTTACACACACTGAAAGTAAATGATATAATGCTACCGACAGATGTGTACTGATTGTGTTTTATACCACACTCTCACACACACACACACACACACACACACACACACACATCTTGCACCTACACACACACACATCACACACACACACACACACACCAATATAAGAAAAACAATTCGTGGATCGCACATTGGCATTCAACATACTTCTCTCACTTCATATTCACCGAATAAATGTTTATTCAATCCCAGAAACTCAGAGCAGTCAGCTTGAATAGTATATACCTATAATAAATCCTTACTCCATTGTGGTTACCAGAATGTGCGTGTACTAAATACTATCGATCAGAGAGAGAGAGAGAGAGGAGAGAGGAGAGATAGAGTAGAAGAGAGAGGAAATACACACACCTCACCTACCTGTGGTTGTCAAGAGTCGAGTCTTAGCTTTGAGCACTGCTTATTGTCCTACCGCATGCTGCACTTACTCCCCTACGTCCAGGTGGGCCCGTCTTAGCTAATCCTAAAACTATGTCAAGTGAACCTGCCCTTCTCTCAATTCCAATCCACTTAATCTCCCTTCGAAGCTGTATAGAATACTTCCTAATAACATCCCTATGACTCACACATGCTGTAACTATTAGTGTGATTAACACAAACATTACTGCATATATCATAAAAGTAGAGGCAACTTTTATTTTTTACAAGTCCCTTTAACAATCCCCGAATCAATTGACCAGTAAAATTTTAGCTAGTGGCTCAGTGCTTTCTGCTGCCACTCGTAGAAAACCCTAGTGACAGAACCTTGTCAGTTACCCATCGTGTTTGATGTATTACTACTCGACAAAAAAGTTTTCTTCACCTTCTCCCCCATTTTTGCATGATGTCAGGTACCCGTTCGGTACCCTTTCTCTTTGACACTCTGGAGTAAAGTCTTGTGTTTCACTTGAAATGCCTTTTTAAAAATTATTATACAGTTCCTCACCGGTTCCTTGCCATTTTATCTGAATTTTTCCGAGAACTCTCCGGCCTTTCTCCTTCATTCCAATTACCTGGTCTTACAGTCGCCATTACATTCGGTTGTGACTTTGAAACAGTTTCTCCCTTACCTTTTTCCTCTATGTCAATTCTCAAAACGTGTTTCATCTTATTCTCCCTCACCCTTGCATTTTCGTTTATGGTCCCTACACACCTACTCACTAGTCTGTTTCCTCTAAAGTTTTGCCTTTCTATACACTTTTGCTATTCCTATCTCCATCTTTGTGAACCATGATCCCATTATGATTTGCCCATTTTTACCTGCTAGTAGTCCATCCTGTTCACTGAGTCTTTCTTTGAAGTTCGCATTCCATCGTTCTTCGTTTAGGAATTATAAGTGACTTGTTGGTAATCTGATTTCTCCTGATGTTCCACCTGCTATGCAGTCCTCAGTAGTTTTCTTCAATAAGTGTTCGAAATTCGTGAATTGTTAGGATCTAGCACCTCAGTAGTCCTACATTCTAAAACGTCCTTATTAGATAACATTTATGATAAATACTTAATCGCAGGTTTTTGTTGATCGTACCCCATTCTCATCTGTATCCTTGAGAAACTGACACAAAGATTTTCATCACAACATCCATTTCCCCATGTGGAAATAAGCTCATCTGGTCTATTTCTCAATTTGAGAATCTTCCATTATCATACAGCATTTTCTTTTACCGACATGAACGCTTCTTTGATGCTTCCGTCACGATTTCAACCACATCCTTTGTTGCATCTTGTGTCATTTATTCTATTAAAGTTGGTTGTAGGTCACTGTTAATTCTGCTTAAGAACTTTCTTAAAATTCCCCACCATATTGCCATTCATCTTTTTCTGTTTATTTCCACACATGTCTTTAAACTCCAACTTTCAATATTTTTTGTTTTTCCCTTACTACTTGACCATAGACCTTTCGAGTTTTGACAAAATGTGGCATCCTTTTAATCAATTCATTAGTTTTGTTATTTGTGAGAGCTTTAATGTTCTAGCGTGTCTTTAATATCGATACTTTCAATATCGCTCACTATTTTGATAATCCTTTCAAATATTTGTATAACTCACCTACCATACTAAGCTAAGATTTCTGGTGATCCAGGACTATATAAGTATTTCTAAACGTGTAGATAGTAGTGAAGATCTTAGGGTTAAAGTACTCATTGCCACATAGGGCCGGGTCCAGAGTTGAAACTGTTTGGTAAGTTTGGCTATAGGAACTGGACAGCATAAGTACAATCATCATATATAGTAACTTGTATCAGGAACTAGGATAACCCAAATAAAGTCAGACAAAGTGATTTATTAACATAGGGGTCAGTAGTAGATAGATAAAAGTATTGTTAGATTCAGTTAAAGAAGATACTTCATAACAATCGTCAAGCAGAGAGATAAACATAGTGATTGATCCTTGAAAGATTTCTAGAGTTTTGATTGTTCCCACATCTTATTAACCCCCTTCCTTTCTTTTATAGCATCTAGCATTTTTTACATGCTCCATCGACAATCCTTCCTTTTCCAGTCTGTCTCAGTCCAGATTAACACACGTAGCTTTACTTGAGATAAGAAAATTGTCTCAAGTTCTTTTTAAAGGTGTTATAGCCAAACGTTTAGTATTGATTGCAAGCGGGGCTTTACCCAGTGTATTTCCTAAACTACATGCCTATATACCTTCTACCGAAAAACATTGAATAAACACTAAAAAACACAATTATTTGCTTATACTCACCATCTCGAGTATGCAGCCTTAAACTACCGTTCCAGCCCAAGACAAACAATATGCTTCTTAATCTTTACCCGACAGCCTCCAGTCCGAAGAATCAAAAGACCTGACCTCTACGCTTCCGCGTAATTGTATTCACCAACAGACTGCCTTCATCTGTTGACACTATTTCCGAAACTTGATCACTTTATATCACACTTGATCCTCAATGAACTAGCTTATAAAACTCCACCCCCCCCAAAAAAAAAAAAAAAATTCCCCTTGACTCTTCGTGATCCCTTGCTCCTGACATGTTATTTAATACCCTCAATGTGGCAAACATGGAAAATTGTGGGGCAAAATAACACATTCACCATTTACAATTGCTCTTACAGTCTTTGACTCTTTATTCCTGCTAGAGGTGTCTCTCTGTAGTTTCATGCCCAACGACATGGCCCTGAAAAGGCGAGAGCACCTGGGGAAGGGGTAAATCTGAGGCGGACTCCTGGTGAAAGAAGGAGATACTGGTTGCTTAATGCAGACCCTGGTAAAGAGGGGAAGGAGAACACTGACTGGACACGGATTGAATCCACGAACACATGGACTCTGGGAAGAAGCGAGAGCACCTTGGGGAATGTGAAGGAAGGGGGGGTAAATCTGTAGCGACCCCTGGTAAAGAAGAGATACAGGTTTCACAGGCATACCCTGGGAAAGTGGTGAAGGGTGAACATCTGAAGGGACACGGATGGACTCCCGACACATGAATCAGAAAGGCGAGAGCAACCTTGGGGAATAGTGAAGGAAGGGGGGGGAATGTCTGAGGCGACTCCAGGGAAAGACGGAGATACTAGGTTCTAAGGCAGAACCCAGGAAAGTGGGGGAGGGAGAACTCTGACTGGGACACGGATGGACTCCCGGACACATGATCTGGGAAAGGCGGAGCTCACCTTGGTGATGTGGGTGAAGGGAAGGGGGGAGATATCTGTGCGGACTCCTGCAAAGGAATCGTGGTTGCCTAAGGCAGACCCTGGAAAGTGGGGAAGGGAGAACATCTAGGGAACACGATGGACTCCCGGACACAGGACACTGAGTAAGGCGAGAAAAATATTTAATCTCAGAACCGACTGTTAAAAAAAGGATCTGGGAAAAGAAATCACGTAATATTATAGTTACTAGAGACACAGTTTATCAAACAAGTAGAACAGATTAATGCAAAAATACATTCTGATCTTCCGACGGAGCTGTTCTTACTGTTTTGTAATGAATTTTACGGGAACCTAGTCTCAATAATATCACTACAATCGAGCAATCGTCTTGCAAATATGGAAGACGGCTTATGATATTTTTGTCTGCAAAAGCCGGCGTACCTCCTTACCATGGATTTTATTGCTCATCAGGGACCCGAAAGAATTAATTACTTTAGAATCAGATCCACTAAGAATGCTGAAGTTGAGACACTTAATGCAACACAAGGGGAATCTGTATTGAGATCCCATATGTTGCATAAGTGTCTCAACCTTTCACCTGACGGTTTTTAAACCATTTATTACCTTAGAATGCAAAATGGATGAACCTACTTTGAACATGAATTAACAACACAATTCTGTTTCCATCTCTGTTTCACTCTTCGCCTCCTTCTGTGAGGAAACACCTCAGACTGTCTGAAGCCAGACAGAGAGGCTTTTGAAAGTTATCGAAACTCATTATGTGGAAATGAGATCGTAGCTTAGACCATAGAACGCCAGCAGATATTCTATAGTTGCATGAACATGCCATAGGAACTGGTACGCCAGTCTTGAAATACGAACCAGTCAATACAACGTTCTTATGAAATAAGACAATAAAACTATTGGAGGAAGACTCTTTTTTTTAAATTCTGGCAACTATTTGAAGGTATTCCTTCGAGATATCTAATTACTCTGGTTGAGGGTTGTAAAATGATTGGATTAAAAAATGTTAAAAATCTTAAATTACTTTGAAAAAAACGTAAAAGTATATATTAGTTTGGACCTATGAAAGAGATGATTTTTAAGAAATATTTGATATATGCATAGTTTTATTATTTCATAAGTATTCGTATACGATTTACAGGATACAGAAACTGGAACAGAGAGTAGCTAGGGAGTGAAGCGGTAAGCCCAACGCTTACCGCTCCACCCCCTATAAACATTAAGTTATAATTATAACCATCTGGAGAGTGCCAATTTGTAAGTGTGGTTTGTTTACTTGGGTCGCGTCTCGTAACTTTGCGAACCCTCGTGCATACAAAACAATTATCTGTGCCGGTTGCTGTCCTGGCTGATTGCCGACACTTCTTGAATTAATACTGTAAAAAGAATCACAATAAATTCACTATCTGCGTGTCACAGATGGGGATGTTAGAAGCCATGCAATGAATCTAGATAGACCATCTCAAGGCGAGTGATTAGAATCAATCAATTTTCTTTATTTTTCTATCTACATCAAGTATAAACACACCACATATTGCTATCTCATGCAAATAAAATGCTTCTGCATTATTTGCTCTTTCACAGCTAATAACTAAATAAACAAATCTCCAAAAATGTAGAAGAAATATTTCAGAGAACCGTAAACTGAATAAATGTGATACATGTGCACACTTTTGTTATCTTTATTAGGGAGCGTTTCACCCAAGGTTTCATCATTCCAATACAAATAAAAGGCGAATATCAGAAGAGTGCGAGTAAACAGTCCCTCAGTCCTGAGTAGATGTAATCCGCCCATCAAACGTGATAAGAATACAACATAAACACATGTCCAACAGTGGGACTAATCTACTCTGCAATGTTACGCCTACACAATAGGTTTTCTTTCAGTCCGTAAAATACAGAATTCTAATAAACAATTAATGAAAATATTTTAGCAGTAATAAGGCCACGTAATATATAGATAAAAAATATATTTAAACAGAGTGTAGTATCGTGACTACTACTGTAAGTGGTAAACTCAAACATTTTTTCAAAGCATCTGAAAAGGCAACCTTACAAAAATGCAGAAATACGATAACTAAACACCTCATTACTAATCTAAGTTGCCACGATAATCAGTCGTCCCAATTTACGTTAATTGAAAACGAACATTGCATGAAAATAATCCACCCTTTCAAATTTAAATAAAAAAATTACATAAACATATTTAGTATCTCGTGTCCATTTCCTGATTATCTATAACAACAGTACGTATAAATCCAAAATTTAAATAATACTACAATATACTTTACCCAAACGTACTGTCTTCTCTTAGTATCATCACCATATTTCAAATATCCTTCAGATAATTTGCGATGTAAAGCAATTCATTCGTTCTAAAATTAAGTAATTGTGTAAATGTTTCTTTTGTAATCAGCCGAAAGATCCATATAGGCGGTTACTTTATTTTATGAATATTGTAACTCAGTTCAAGCGGCATTAAAAATAGCAAAAGTAGTATATCAATAGTAGTAGAAGTCTAATAGTACAAGTCGTTAGTATAGAACTAATTTGGTAGTATTAGTAGTAGTATATTCGTAGAATGTACTAGTCCGAAGAAGTAGTCATCAGTGGTAGTAAATCGAAAATTAAGTTTGTAGTAGCTGAGTAGCAGCAGCATCAGCAGCAGTTTTAGTATCTCATCAGTAGCAGTATAGCATAAGTAAGTAGTAGTACTACAACTACTAATCGTAGTAGAACTCCTACTACAGTAGTAAAGTATAGCAGTATATCTTGTACTGTAGTAAAAATAAATAGTAGTTATAGATTTTTTTTTTTGTAGTAATAGCTAAAAACAAAGTTATAACATTCCAATTTTTATTATTATAAAAACGTGGAATGTTAGTTGATATTATGAGCAGATACACCCTATCTTCAGTCCCTCAGAGTACACCAGCAATGTTTTCTTTCATGCAAAAAACGGTACAACCAGCACTGTGAATCACTTAACACGTAAAACACGACCAGCACTGTGATCTGATCAAAATCCACATGAACCAACACGTCCACCAGACTGTGAAAAAAATCTACCTACCCAGCGTACACCAGCACAGTGACATTTACACGTAACAGTCAGCACAGTGATCTTCACGTACAACCAGCACTTAATTTGTGTTCTACCACGAACACCACATGTGTCAAAAAAAGATCTACTCGTACACCATCACGTGTGCTCTACAAAAAACTACACCAGCAACTGTGCAAAAATATAAAAAGAAAAAAAGAAATATCTACATACAACGTACACCAGCACTGTATCTACCGGAACACCAGTAACACTGTGATCTTGTACACCAACGTACACCAGCACTGTGATCTACATGTATCACCAGCACTTTGGAAAAATAAACCTACACGTGACACCAGCACTGTATCTACACTACAAACCAGCACTGGATCCCTCTTTTCGTACCAGGACGTACACCAGCACTGTGAAATTACACGTACGAGCAGCACTGGTGATTCTAACACGTACACCAGCACTGTTAATCTACAAAAACTAGCACCAGCACTGAGATCTACACGTACACCAGCACTGTGATCTACACGTACACCAGCAACTGTGGAATCTGCACGTACACTCAAGCACGTGAGACTGCTAAGCATAGCACGTAAACCAGCACTGTGAAATCTCTAACACGTACATACCAGCCACTGTGATCTACAACAGTACACCAGCACTGTGAACTACAAACGGGGACTACACCAGCACTGTGAAAAAAAAAAAAAAAATTCCTAACACGTACACATCACTGTGAAATCTACACGTACAACCAGCACTGTGATCTACACGTACACCACACTGTGATCTACAAAAACCGTACACCAAGCACTGTGAGGAACAAAGAAAATCTACACGTGACAGCAGCACTGTGATCAACACGTACACGCAGCACTGTTATCTATCAACGTACACCAGCACTGAGATCTTACACGTACACCACATCTGTGGATAAAAAAAGAAAGTCTCAGCTATCGGCACGTACACCGAGGCACTAAGTGTTATCTGCACGTACACACAGCACTGTGAGAAGAATCCTACAAACGTACACCAGCACTGGGAAAAAGAGAAAAACTACACGTACACCAGCACAGTGAAAAGAAATACAAAAAAAAAATCTACACTACACCAGCACTGTGAATCTGCTACACGTACACCACATTCTGTGAAAAAATATCAACACGTACTAATACACTAGCACAGTGATCTACACGAACACCGCACTGAGATCAACACGTACACCAGGCACTGTTATTCTGCAACGTACACCAGGCAACTGTGGGAATAATTTTTCTACAACCGCAACACTGTACACCGCACTGAGATCAACACGACACCAGCACTGAGATCTACACGACACCAGCACTGGAAAAAAAAACTACACGAAACAACCAGCCTGTGAATCTACACTAACACCATCACTGTGATCTACACTTACACCGAGCATGTGAACAACACTACAACCAGCACTGTGATTCTACATGCAAAACGAACACCAGCACTGTGATCAACACGTTACACCAGCACTGGATGCTACAACATAACGTATGACACCAGTCACTGTGAGTCTGCAACAACGTACAACCAGCACTGTGAAGGAAAGAAATGAATACTACACGTATCAAACAGCAACAGAGAAGACAAACGTGTCTCTACAAAAAACGTACACCAGCACTGTATTGGTTGGGGGGGGGGATTCGTGTCAAATGGCGTTTAATACCACAACATTGTCGACAGTTGGGGGGGGAGGTGTGGTGGGGGGGGGGGGTGGGGGGGGGGTGGATGTGGCGTCGTTGTTATTTTTCTGGGTGTGGTGTCGACGCGGTTGATCTGCGCAGGGGGTGAGGCCGGTTATATGGGATGGGGTTAGCGTTTTGATAACGATATACATGGTGATGTGAACGGAGGATCTACAGTGCTGGTGTATTGCTGTAATCACAGTGCTGGTGTACGTGTAGATCCCAGTCTGACTTTTATACCCGGAAGAACACACTAGTGCAGAAGGGTGGTATCTTCAGATAACGAGTGCTCACGTCGATGTACAGATCATATATCATCATCAGAACTGTGCTGGTCGTAAAAACATGTTAGTAACTGTATCTTAAGGTAGTATTCACTTCAACAGTTGTTTAAGTGCTTTAGTGGAGTACGGAGTACGAAATCCTACCGTCAGCTATTAGAGGTCCCTTCGCTGATCACGTAGAGCTATGCGAGTGGCCGTGCTCAGGTGTAATATAAACGTGAGGATCACACACCCAGTGAGACTGGAGTTTATAAAACTATATAAGATTAAAATAATAACTACAACGTGGGTGAGGATATTAACCTAGTAGCTGTGTATGACGTGTAGATCTACAGTGCTGGTGTAACCTGTGTAGATCCACTTTAGTAATTGTCTGAGTGCTTCGCGTAAAACAATTCGTGAGTGCATTGGTAATAGAACGTGTACGATAGATCCCTAACACTAGAGTGTTTGTTTTAGATAACGTGTATAATCGACAGTGCATTCCGGATTCAGGTGCATGGATCGTTGTTAGCTGGTGTGCGTGTATATCTCCAGAGCAGTGCTATCCAAACAACGTTGAACGCTCCTGCTTACTTGCTCTTCTAGAGGTGTCTTGCACTATGCTTTGTGATTACTAATTAGGGGTGGAACGTGTAAAGAACACGTGTGCTGTTTCATACGTTTAGATTGTCGACTCATAGCAGAGTAACGAATAGATCAACACACCGAAGCTCGGCTGGTTGGTGTAGAGCAGTATCCACAGTGCAGTAATGGTGTAGACTTGTAGATCACAGTGATTGTTGAGTAGGGGTCTTGTACGTGTAGTTATCACGAGTGGCTATGGTGTTTTTGGGATCTTTTCAATATGCGGCCAGATAAGCCAAACCGCGTATTTAGACAAGTTTATTTACCTCTAACGATTTATCGTATTTTCTGTTAAGAAACTTTGCCTCATATTTTTAAATTTTAAAATGTCCACTTGGTCAAACTTCTCATTTTTTTTTCTTTCTTTTCATGACTGTAGTTTCACCCTTTTTCTCTCATTCATTAACAAAAATTCCCCAAATTTTGGGTTTCACTATTAAAATTAAAAACACTGCCAACAAAAAAATAGTACTTTTTTATAGACGAAATTACATTAATGGGGATAACCCATTTTCATCAATGTCAAATTATTTTTGGGCAAAAATTATTAAGTTTGATGAGTGGACACCACAGTTCATTTTAGTCAGAAAGTTTTTATCATTGATTCCTTAATATAACTATCCACTGTATTCCCTTAATGTTTTTTAAATCTTTGTTTCCTCGATATAATTGTAAATTATTTTACATTAAATAATTCCCCCCCCTTAAGTTTCATAACAATTTTAGTTATTTTGAAACCTTTTGGAATTTAGGCCTAAAAATAAGAATTTTCGTTAAATCTTTCTCTCGGGCAACAAAGAGCTGCTTTCCTATTTTTTTTTTAACACAGGGGCCGATTCCCCCCAAGGCAGGGGCCCGAAAAAGAAAAACTTTCATCATTCACTCCAACACTGTCTTGCCAAGGAGAGCGTTACACTACTTTTTATAAAACTGCAACATTAACACCCCCTTTCAGAGGCAGCATGTACTTCCCGTCCCGGACTCGAGTCCGGCCTGCCGTTTTCCTAATCCCTTCAAAAATGTTACTTTCCACACTCCAACTCACGTAAAAGTTTTAAAAAAACCCTTTGTCTCTTAATCATACACACTTATTATGATCCACCATTTATTATACCCTTTTTCACTTTTCACATGACCATTTTTCACATCCGACCCTTTATTTTAAATAACATAAGCCTTGAATTTTAATATTTATATTCCCTCTTCTCTCTCCATAACGATCCTTCAACATTATTGCTACCATTTTCCTTAGCTCAACTCTCTCAATTCTCCCACAACCCCCTTTAAACTCCCCTACCCCCTTCATCTTGTTTCGTTTAGGGCTGGGACATCCAACTTCTTTTCATTCAAAACTTTAGAAATCTTTTTCTTTTTTATCACCGCACTACATCCACGTACATTCAAACATCCCATTTTATATTTTTTTTTTTCCCTTTATTTAGTATTTTATACGGGAAAAAGGGCTACTGCCTTTTGCTCCCGGCTTTTAGCCCGCCTCCTACACACCAACTTAGGGAGGAAAATTTTTGTTCCACTTCCCATGGAATAAGCAAAAATAAACAAAGAAAAAACAGAAAACAAACGAAGAAAACCCAGAGGGGTAATATATATTGCTTTGTAGTTGACCAAATTACAGACTTTGTTTCACACTCATTTTTATTACTTTATAATAATTTAATAATAATAAATGATACTAAAAAAAGTATTGCATATCATAAATATTTCATTTAACCGAGAAAGGTATCCGTGTGTATAAACCGTTATGTATGTTTAAAAAAAAAATTTTTGCGACCACTTCAGCCTCAAAATTATCCTGAGTTACCAACCTTGCCACTTGGAGCCAGTGGTTCGTCTTTAAGGTCCACCCACCCACTTACTGTTTTTTTTGATGCTTTCCCCGGGTTCATGGTCCAGGACCCACTGTGTCCCCTCAGATATTCCCCTTCCCCATTTCCCCCAAGGTTGCCTCAGAAACCCATATCCTCGTTTTTCCCCAAAAGGTCCATGTTCGGGGATCCATCTTCCGCCTTCAATTTTTCCCCTTCCCCACTTCCCAAAAGGTATACTCACCTTTCCCAGGTCCCTGTGTCTAGGGAAACCATCCGTGGGGCCCCCATGTCTCCCCCTTCCCCCACTTCCCTTAGTATCTTCCCTCTCAGCCCCCTTCCCCCGGTTTTTATCCCCCAAGTCAGCTCAGCCACCCTCATATCTAGCTAATAGAAGGGGGCCTTTTCTAGCTGGGCTACGTAAGACTGCCAGGTGGGGGGAATTACTGGGGGTACCACACAGAAAAATGCGTCCAAAAATACACCCACCAAGACAGCCTGGAAAAGTAGGTCACCAACCAGCCAAACTACCGCCCTTCCCCCCCCAAGTCTGGCCACTGTGAAAATTTGGGGGTTCATTTTTGTCATACAATTTAAACAACATTATAGGAAGTTCTTTTTTGAATAATAAGAGCTTAAGTGCATTTTTGAATTTTATTGTTGTTTATATGTTCGGTGTTAATATTTTGTGTTTTTAGTGTTGGGTTTAATTTTCCACTCCACCACAACTGTAATAAGTATTAAACTTTATTTTTATTTGGTATTTTTTTATGTATTTTCAAAACGATCATTACAAGCGCCGCGCACAATGGAAATAAATCACTTTATCTGGATTTTTGGGTTATACACAAATAACCCCACATAAAAGAGAGAACTTACGACACGTTTCGTCCGACTTTGGGCCCTTGACAAAGTCACAGGTCTTTGTCAATGGTCCAAGTCAGACCGAAACGTCGTCGTAAGCTTCTCTCTTTTATGTGCGGGTTTTTTTTGTATCGTTCCAGTCACGGGATTTTGCATTTTGTTATTTTTGGGGGATCCTGGGAATTTACAATTCGTTAATATGTATGATAAATTGTGTAAGTGTTTTTACATGTACTTTTACCTAAGTAAAATTTTTTAACTTACACATACACTTGTTTTTACACTCATTTTCGCATTTCCGCAAACGAAAAATTGGTGTTTTCCATCATTCATACACGCCAAAACACCACATGACGTACACACACACACCACACACACACACACACCCACCACACACACACACACACACACCACACACCACTCACAACACACACACATCACACACACACACACACCACACAACACACAACACACACACACACACACACACACACACACACACACAACACACACACACACCCCACACGCACACACACACAACACACACCAAACACACACACACACACACACACACAACAAAACACAACACCAAACACACACACACACACACATCACACACCACAGGGGCACAATAGGGGCAGCGGCGGGGTATCACGCCGTCGGGGCCCGGGGGGTTTTTAAATGTTTTTGAGGGCACAAGTGTTCTGCAAGGGGTTCTAAGTGGTCAGGGTAAACAAAAATCCTAGAAGTGTTTTTTTTTAAATTTCCCGACCACACAAGTGGGGAGAGCCCAATTTTAAATTGGGTCTGGGAAAAAAAAGCGTTGGGCGCAGGCTAGTGGAAGGCGGGGTTGCCAATGTCACCCAAGATTTTTAAAAAATGAAACAATAGGGGACCAGGAAAAAAATACATAAAGGTACATTATTAACGAGAAAAATTGGGTGGATCACGCCAGGGCTTTTCATCAGCTGGGGTCTACTCCCGGGCGTCACATCGACCTGGACAATCACACTCTCACTACTACAATACTGTTCACCTATATGGTTGTTTGGGGGTGGGGTCCGGGTTTAATTTAAAACCCCCAACTGAAAGTGAATGGCTAACCTCATAGCACATAAAGAATAGGGACTCAATATTCAATAAGGTTTAGCAATGGTAAACCATTGAACAAGGGGATTAACTCCATAAGCAGGTGTATAGGGAACACTGCAAGGGAGTCAGGTCACATAGGTTTTTGGCACAAAGGGCAACTGAAATCTACATTACACTCCAAGCACAACCACCTATTTTC
>NW_026474422.1:0-10331 GCF_026875155.1 Cherax quadricarinatus
GTGGCGGGTAATGGACAATGTTACACGGACTATTTCATTCCTGGCGGTCAATGGGACAATTTTAAAAGGCTATTTATTCCGGGGCGTAAAGGGACAATTTTACACGGAAAAATTTCATTCCCTGGCAGGTAAATGGACAATATTACACGGATTTTTTCATTCCCGGCAGGCAATGGACAATATTACACGGATATTTCATTACCGGCGGGGTAATGGGACAATGTTACACGGACTATTTCATTCTGGCAGGTCAATGGAAATGTTACACCTATTTCTTATGGCAGGTCAAGGCAATGTTAAAAGGACTATTTCATTCCCGGGGCAGGTCAAGGGACAATTAAAACACGGACTATTTTCTTTCCCCTGGCAGGTCAATGGACAATGTTACACGGACTATTTCTTACCTGGCGGCCCAAGGGACAATGTTAACGGACTATTTCATTAAGGGCATTTTGTCATTTTTACTTTCCAAGTGAACAAGATATTTTACTTTACTACTTTATTTACCTTGATGCTGCTGGACAATTCTTCAAAAAAGGGTAGATAGATTTTTTTGTTAGTACTTAAGAGGGACCGTCATTTGGGGTCGTAACCTGCCCGCGTTTTCCCTTCCTTTCACATTTCTTATGAATCTTTTTTGCGTCATTTTGTTTTAATCGACTTGACTGCATCACATGCACAGAATATGATGGCATCTTTTCAGAAACGGGGAAATGACTTTTCCGGTCTGTTTTAAAACCCTTTTGCTACAATGATTGCCTCAATAAAACTTTGCTTTGATTTGGTTGTAAAAATTTTACATCCAATTTTTAATTAATAAAATAGTTTTCGTGAAATAACTTGACATGTCTCTTATGATAGAAAACAGATCCCATGTTTGCTTCATTTGGTTATCCCTTTTTTAAAGTTAACATACTTTGTTAATTAGCCCTTATTATATCGTACTTACTTTCCCCCTTAAATGTGAGTAAATCCTTTTTAGGGAAAATGTTTGTTTTTTTTTGGTTTACATTGTCCCACTTTATTTTTTTTTAGAAGTAATTGGTAAAATTAAAAATACTGATTTTCCTGCGACACTTTTTTTAGAGTGTTAGTGCGTCTTCACCTTCCAACACTGACAAACTTGATCATTCATTTCTGCTGACTTTAATTCATGTGCCGGGGGATTGTAGGGTGCTAAATCCTTGAGATAAAAGAGAATTCCTTTTTTGGGCTGACTTCAAAGCGATGCTTCTCAGTGGAAGGTTTTAATTAAATTTTTGGCATTATGCCTATATCCCCCGTTTTTTTTGAAAAAAATGGGGTTATTAAGTTTTCCTGGAGTTTTCCGGAGAGATTCCGGGGGGCAACGCCCCCGGGCCCGGTCGTGACCGGCATTGTAAATGGGGACTGTGAATAAAAAATCACAATACCGTGACTGGAAACGGATTGTGTTAAAAAATGTAAATTAAATATTTATATTAGGTAAAAACAAACAAAACACAGTTTGCAGTATTCTAAAACAGTAGAAAAAAAGTAGTAGCGTGATGGGGGTATTGGGATGGTGGAGTAGTGGTGATGGTGGTAGTAGTGGTGATGGTGGTAGTAGTGTGAGGTGGTAGTGTGGGGGATGGGGGTAGTAGTGGTGATGGTGGGATAGTTGATGGGGTATAGTGGGGAGGCGGTAACCTCCCTAATTAAATTTATGGATTACTGAAACTGAAATGTCGATAGAGAACCTCATATTAAAGGTAACCCCAGACTTACAAAAGACCTTCGATACTTTCAACCGCAAAAATACTTTGAAGAAACGTCAAACTATGGGCATATTTCCCATAGACGGGTTTAAGCCCTATCTTAGCAATAGGAAACAAAGTCAAAATAAAACAAAACAAATCAGAACCCTCCCGATGATGTGATTCCCCCAAGGGGTTTTTCGGGTTTCCCATTATTCTTTTGTTTGCAAATGACATGCATATCAGTGTCAAATGCAAAATGCTATTTTTTATGCGGTGAAGTGCTCGTTGTCAGGTAAGACCTACGAGATAATCTAATGTAATAACCTAGAACTGGGGTCCTGCGCAAATGGTTAGTAGACAACAAACATCGTTAATCCCCGGGGAAAAAGGAAGCTATACTCTTTGGCACAAAAAAACTGAGAAGGGTAAATAAATTTTTAAAGTCCGTTGTAAAGGGGAAATCTTACTTCATTTCTCATAAAATATTTGAAATCCCCTTTTACCCATGCATGTCAGGCGAACTGTCGGGCAGACTGAAGTTTCCCTACAGACAACCGCTGCACCCAAAGCTTGCTCTTCGTGGTACTCTGCCTTTACAAAAAACTGAAAGATGAACCAAATCACCCGAAAAAATGGGAAGATTTAGGTGGACCTCGTCCAAGAAACATGTAGGCCGGATGAAATTTCAACAGTTTGGATATGCTGAATGTTGAAGCAATTTTTTTAAAAATTTCTCACAAACAATGTTAGTGCTAATTTTTGTCAAGGCAATCATGTACTAGAGAGTGAGAGTACAACTTTGTAGTAGCCACTTTAGTAGCCCGCTTCAAACACCTTTATTGTACACAAAAAGGGAAAGGAACAGATTGCCCCGCACATTTAAACCGATCTTAGCATGAACCGTTTAAGAAGACAGCCAAAATATTCATGAATGTGGCGACAGAAAGGGGGAGAATGATTTTTTTTTTTTTGAAAAACATGTAAATTAAATAATCTTCTTACCTTATTCCTAGTTTTCCTTTATATTATAAAAAAAAGATATTATCCCCTTTATAGTGTATAAAAAGGTATTAAAAGGACCCCAATGGAAATAAGTCATTGTCTAAAATTTTGGGTATTTAGTTCTCACACAATGCTATATATAAAAAAAACTTACTTACCCAAGGGTTAGGTGTCTTCTGGCAGTCAAAAATTTTTTTCGTGAGGGGGTTTCCATGATCTCTGTGGGTTTTACATCGGTCAAACTGCCTGTCACGAGTTCTTTCCGAACACTCCCCGCCCGGGTGTCAGTCCCGATGTGCAGAGACTTGCTTGTAACAAAGTCATCTCACACCAAACCCAGCACCCACCGCAATGCACGATTTTGAATTTGCTGCAGTTTCAGGACGTTAGTCTTTGCAGCTAGAGAAAGAGTAAGAGGTGTATATGTGACAAGTGGCCGTATGAGGGCCTTGTACAGGTGTAGTTTAGTGTGTGAGTGGGAGCCTTTGAGCTTGTATAGTCGCCCAAGGGCGGTACTCTCTAGACGTTTATACACAAATAACCCGCACATAAAAGAGAGAAGCTTACGACGACGTTTCGGTCCGACTTCGACCATTGACAAAGTCACACGTTTATGTAGGAGTGAAGTCTGAGAATGGAGTCAAGGTTAACTCTAGGACCATGATATTGCGTGTTCGTGGAATGGGTGTTCTTGTAGTGGTGGTTCTGAGTTCGACAGGTAGTGGTGGGCTTCCTTTCATAAACCCATTTGCTGACAAGTCCACTCGAAAATATATGAACACATTCACTTCTTCCATAGTCCCTCCCTCTAATCTGGTATCCAATCTTTCATTTCCCATCTTTTGGTATCCACTTCCTCTTGCTCTTTCCTATGCTCACTTTTAATTTCCTTCTTTTACGTAATCCCCCCCCCCTGCAACTTCTATTCATAATCTCCCAAAAGAACAGTGTCATCAGCAAAAAGCACCTGTGACAACTACTACTCTTTGTTAGATTCTTTATCCTTTAATCTCACACCTCTTGCCACCACCCGAACTTTCCCTTCTACAACTTCATCTATAAATATATTTAACAACCATGGTACCATCAAGCATCCTTCTCTAAGGCCTACTTTTACTGGGAAATAATCTCCCTGTTTGTCTCCTACATACCCTACCTGAGACCCACTATCCTCATAAAAACTCTTAGCTTTTTTTAGTAAACTTGCAACATCTGCCACATAGCTCCATATCCACCCTATCATATGCCTTTTCAAATTCATAAGAGCAACGAAAACCTCTTTACCCTTATCTAAATACCGTTCACTTACTGCTTCACTGTAAATACTTGGTCTACACCGCCCCTAACCTTCCTAAAGCTTCCTGTTTATCTGCGATCCAACTCTCTGTCTTACTCTTAATTCTTTCATTTAATAACTCTACCTACACTTTACCAGGTATACTGAACAGACTTATTCACCTATATTTTTCTGCACTCTCTTTTGTCCTCTTTGCCTTTACAGAGGACTTTGCATGCTCTCCACCAATCGCATGGTTACCTACCCTCTTCATACATTTATTAAATAAAAGCACCAACCACTCCAAAACTATTTTCCCACCCGCTTTTAACATTTCTATCTTATCCCCTCAATCCCCGCTGCCTTACTCCCTTTCATTCTACCCACTGCCTCACGAACTTTCCCCACACTCACAACTGGCTCTTCTTTACTCCTACAAGATGTTATTCCTCCTTTCCCTATACACGAAAGTACAGCTTCCCTGTCTTCATTTAACATTAAAGTGCAGGCATTGTACTTCCCATTTCCAGAACTCCGGCTATGTAAAAATAACCGGTTTTCAATCACTTCACTAAATATTACCTTCTCACAAATCCAACAGTCGTCAGGTCCCAAAAACCATTCGTCCCATTCACTCCTATCTAACACGCTTTAGGCACGCTTGCTGGAAGTCCAAGCCCCTCGCCCACAAAACCTCCTTTACTCCCTCCCTTCAACCTTTTCGAGCGACGAGGCCCCGTCTAACCTTCCATGTCATTCTACTTTGATCCATTGGACGCCAAGGTATTGGTCAGTGTTGTGAGAATGGTATAGCACTGCATACCTTGTTCCAAGGTTTTGTAGGGTTTGAGTCTCCTTCAGCCAGAAATCAGTGTTTGGGGTATATTTCGCCTGCTCTTGCGAATTCCTTTCTATATATATATATATATATATATATATATATATAATATATATATTTTAAAATATATATATATATATATTTATATATATATATATATATATATATAATGTCGTGCCGAAATGTAAAACTGGTCAATTAGCAAAAAACTCATTTAAAATTAAGTCCTTTTTGAAATTTCTCTTATACGTTTAAAGATATATTTTTTTCATTAATGTTAATGTAAAAAATTTTAATTTTGCAACAAAAGAATCTTAGAAAACTTACCTAAACCTTATTATAACAAGAGCAATTTTATTTTAGCCTAACCCAACTAAATATATTTTAAATATGTTTACAATAATTTAGTACAAAAACAAACACAATCAAATATATTTTATTTTGTTAGGTTCAAAATGATTTTGGCGAAATTATTGCATACACAAATTTTCAATTGTCCTATATGGCAAGATGACGTTGCTATTTAAGCCAAGATGGCAAGTTCTGCCTATTCGGCACGATATATATATATATATTATATATAAAATATAAAATATATATAAAATATATATTGTGTGTGTGTGTGTGTGTCGTGCCGAATATGTAAAACTGGTCAATTAGCAAGAACTCATTTAAAATTAAATCTTTTCTAAAATTTTCTCTTATACTTTTTAAAGATATATTTTTTTCATTAATGTTATGTAAAAATTTATAATTTTCAACCAAAAGGAACTTAGAAAACTTACCTACCTATTTATAACAAGAACAATTTATTTAAGCCTAACCCAACGAAATTATTTTAGATTTGTTTACAATAATTTAATACTAAATAAAACACAGTGAAATATATTTTTTTCGTTAGGTTTCAGAATGTTTTTGGCGAAATTATTGCATACACAAATTTCACTTGTTCTATATGGCAAGATGAGCGTTGCTATTTAAGCCAAGATGGCAAGTTCTGCCTATTCGGCACGACATATATATATATATATATATAAAATATTATATTATATATAATATATATATATATATATATATATATATATTATATATATATAATTTTATATATATATATATGTATGTAGAATTACCGACAATTATTAAGTAAGAGGACCAAATACAATAATGTGACATTTTTGTTTGTGGCAACGTTTCGCCTCTCCAGGGGCTTCATCAAGCCTGGAGAGCGAAAACGGTTGCCATAATAAAATGTCACATTAGTTGCATTTGTGTCCTTGTACTTAACACAGTATATATGAAGGAAACAAGTACAATGGAACTTTTAGTAAATATTGTGGGAACACAGACGGGAGTATCGAGCGGTAAACAGGAGAGATGCTGTGTTCTATCAGACTATGATCTATAAATGCACATCAATAATCACATTCTAGTGTTTAGTAAAATGAGATGAATAGTAGAATTAAACCTTTTTGCGTCAGTTTCAAGCTGTAATTTGAGTAGCAATATAATTTCAGCACAGTAATTTGCTCCTAAGTCGCTTGCAACTTCCCTGTGGAACATTAAATAGTAATCAAACCATACCCCGGCCGGGATTGAACCCGCGGTCATAGTCTCAATACTCCAGCCCGTCGCAATCGTGTCATTACGATTTCGTGAGTCGTCTTAAATAGTAATGCTTGTAAATAATATATCGCTTGTTTGAGTTTCAAAATTAATTCATACATAAGGGTGTACCTTCAAAGTAGATAAGTAGATACTTATCAACCTGTCGGTTTTTTTATACGATTTTAAAATTCACCTTCAAAGTAGCCGTAGACCGAGTTGGAGTCCTTAGTGAGGTTGAAGGAAGGTGAGGGACCAACCTGGGTGTGAAGACACTCCCATTTACTTCCATTCTGTACAGCTGTCCATGCCAAGCACTCGTCCATGCCAAGCACTCGTCCATGCCAAGCACTCGTCCATGCCAAGCACTCGTCCATGCCAAGCACTCGTCCATGCCAAGCACTCGTCCATGCAAGCACTCGTCCATGCCAAGCACTCGTCCATGCCAAGCACTCGTCCATGCCAAGCACTCGTCCATGCCAAGCACTCGTCCATGCCAAGCACTCGTCCATGCCAAGCACTCGTCCTGCCAAAACACTCGTCCATGGGCCCAAACACTTTGTCCATGCCAAGCACTCGTCAATGCCAAGCCTCGTCCATGCCCAAACACTCGTTCCATGCCAAGCACTCGTCCATGCCAAGCACTCGTCCATGCCAAGCACTCGTCCATGCCAAGCACTCGTCCATGCCAAGCACTCGTCCATGCCAAGCACTCGTCCATCGCTAAGCAGATAGACTTACAAGTACCTGGAAAAGAAAGGGCAAAATATTTATTATATCAGTTTACCTCTTATACTTGGTTCCAGTCACGGTATTGTGCCTTTTTTTTTAGTCATTCGTTCATCATAAGTGAAGTTATCCCTGCAGCTAGTTCATGATGTACCAGATGCTGCACACTCTGGTAGTTCATGATGTACCAGATGCTGCACACTCTGGTAGTTCATGATGTACCAGATGCTGCACACTCTGGTAGTTCATGATGTACCAGATGCTGCACACACTGGTAGTTCATGATGTACCAGATGCTGCACACACTGGTAGTTCATGATGTACCAGATGCTGCACACCCTGGTAGTTCATGATGTACCAGATGCTGCACACCCTGGTAGTTTCATGATGTACCAGATGCTGCACACTTGGTAGTTCATGATGTACCAAAATGCTGCACACACTGGTATGGATCGATCAGTTAAACAAGCCAGGTTGAAATACTTTCACCCTAGCTTGTTTAACATATTTCAGAGTATGTTAGAAAATATATCAGAGAATGTTAGAAAATAGGGAGTATGTTAGAAAATTCAAGGTTAGCATACATCAAAAAAGGTAATGCATTGGTCTTTATCAAATTCAAGTGTATCCCATTACAGGACTCGCAACAATGGTTTCAAGTTGAAAATATTCAGATTCAGGAAGAATATGGAAAAGCCCCTGGTTTGGTAATAGAGTTGTGGATGAGTGGAACAAACTCCCAAGTACAGTTATTCAGGCTAAAACGTTGTGTAGTTTTAAAAATGGGTTTAGATAAATACATGAGGGGGTGTGGGTGGTTGTGAGTTCGACCTGACTTAGCTTGTGCTGCGGGTCTGGTGCCGTGCCCCTTTCCCTTTGAGTGGAGGGGGCCCAGACTGGCTGGGTCTGGGCTAATCCGGGGGGTTGGGTCATTGGGTTATAAATGGTTTCATGTATTGTGATTACGTCAATGTGTGATATGCATGTATACTGTATTCTTTAAATAAAAAAAAAAAAAAAATCAATAAAAAATTCTGGGGAAGACATGGACCTGCTCCGCATGGGTCAGTAGGCCTGTTGAAGTGTTCCTTCTTCCTTATGTT
The DNA here is from genome assembly GCF_026875155.1 of Cherax quadricarinatus. Lineage (NCBI taxonomy): Eukaryota > Metazoa > Arthropoda > Malacostraca > Decapoda > Parastacidae > Cherax > Cherax quadricarinatus. Next base: position 8,269 of record NW_026474422.1, read on the forward strand.
CTTATGTTCTTATTAACTAATTTCCAACGTTCAATCCAAGGAAAAAATATCTGTGTGTGACGATACATCATTTTGCTAGATACAGTGAGTTATTTCCAATCGTAGATAAAACTGCTGAAACTGTTACCAGAGCATTTAAAGAATGAATAATATGCAAATATACAGTTCCTAAGTCTTTGTAACCGACAATGGTGGTGAGTTTTGTAATGAGATTTTAGAAAAGTTGTGAACTTTGTATAAAATAACTAAATCTACTATTGTTCCTCGCCATCCTTCCAGTAATGATTTAACAGAAAGAATCAATAAGTATTAGATGTGTTAAGAACTATAACTCCCCCTGGGACGAAGTTATACCTGATGTTCAATGTGCGATCACTTCCGCCTACAATATCTTTACAGGAGATACTTTTCACTATTATTTGTGTGGTGTGTAGATAAACGTTTATCTTATGAGTTGTTATATTCGATTCCTAAGCCTAATTATAATGATTTTTATTATGTCTCGCACTCGCTTAGCGCAAAGTATTTCAGAAGAATCCGTGAAAAACTTTCTCAAATAAACAGAAATTGGCGAAATACAGACGCGTAAAGAAGTGGTCTTAGGTAGCACTAATAACTTACATGGATAGTCAACTGTGAGGGGGGTTGAAGGGTTCGCCAGACTCGAACGTCAACTAAAGGGGCTGTGAAGAACGGCGCGTCTCATTGCGAAGGACAAGTTGACCAACCACAAATAGAGTTGTCACTCTAGTGTGGAGATATATTGAAATGAGACATTCCAGAACATTATTGTAGTGAGGCATTTAATACAGAACATTTGAAGGTTAATGCTTGGAAGATACTGGAGGGTCTGGTCCCAAATCTTCACATGCACAGGAGGTTAAAATTTAGTCGAGTTTTTCCTCTTACGACTGGCCTAATTTCCTGCTTATGAATCTTTTATTCAACCACTGCTCCATTCGAATTAAAAAAAAAAATCTGCAAAGAAAAAAAATGTTAGAGCATTGTTAATGAGCTGTATTTCGCCCAAATTTTTTTTATTTTTCTGTGAGAGTTCACAGTTGATGCATTAAATGAGGTTGAGTACTGTTCAATACACTAATGCATAAACTTGTTGGAACTCGTTAGTACACGACAAAACATAATGTGAGCTGAAATTCTACATGAAGTCACTTTGGAGAGAACTACTTGCAGTAGAAAAAACAAAAATATATATAATGGTGTATGTGTCATTCTATCCCACAGAGACCTAGAACAGATAAATTGGATTAGTTTTTTCAACAGCAGAAGAAGCCAAATACACTAACAAAGGATCATTTGTATATTAATTTTGCACTCTCTATCAAAAATTGGTGTCGCATGATTCCCCATCTCTCAAACGTGAAGGAGTTAGATGTATGAGGGTTGGTTTGTGTATGAGGCTAAAAAGAGGTTTTTTATAATGTTAGTCCCAATGTCAAACATACATGAGTAAAGTGATGAAAGATATAAAAAACAGTGGAAGCCATGTTTATAGATGATTAAAAATAATGAGAAGAATACAGACAGGTGAGAGCCAGGAAAAACTACAGACGGTCTTGGAGAGGCCCTAAAAAGTACAAAGTTTAGAAGACTGAGCATGAACAAAGAAAATCGCAGACGAAGTACTGGAACAAGAGCAATGGCTGTAAACCTCGCAGAGAGAGAAAAAGCCTCATGGTAACTTGAGGTGCACATCAAAACGAATAACTGCTGGAACAAATGCTTTCTGACAACGCCAAGATAAGCTTCCGAAAAATTCGGCAGGCAGTCATTCCCGACCCTGTATAAAGACATACGTCAGGTTCACCTTTACCAAGCATGTAAAGGGAAATTGGAAATAGTGGATAGATTTGTAACGAGGCTAGTTCCATAACTAAGGAGTATGTCCTACGATTAGAGATTAAGAGAGCAAAATCTGATGACACTAAAGCAGGGGTGGGGCCAACCTATGGCCCATGCACCAAAAGTGGCGCATTGCATGATTAAAGTGGACATTGACCAGTGATAATAATAAAAAAAAAAAGCCTATTCAAAAAGTATTA
>NW_026474424.1:0-10431 GCF_026875155.1 Cherax quadricarinatus
TTTTTTGTGTGTGTGTGTGGTGTGTGTGTGTTGTGTGTGTGCGTGTGTCTGTGTGTCTGGGTATGTGTGTATGTGTGTGTATGTGTAGTGTGTGTTTGTGTGTGTGTTTGAGCATGTGTTTGTGTGTTTGTGTGTGTTTGTGCGTGTGTGTGTGTTTGTGCGTGCGTGTGTGTGTGTGTGTTTGTGCGTGCGTGTGTGTTTTGTGTGTGTGTGTGGTGTGTGTGTGTGTTTGTTTTGTGTTTTTTGCGTGCGTGTGTGTGTGTGTTTGTGTGTGTGTGCGTGCGTGTTAGTTACCATTTTGTCCTAGGCACATGTCGATTAGACACTAGGCCTGTAGTATGTGGGGTGTGTGTGTGTGTGTGTGTGTGTGTATGTGTGTGCACGTGTGGTGTGTGTGGTGTGCGTGTGTGTGTGTGTGTGCGTGCGTGCGTGCGTGCGTGCGTGTGTGTGTGTGTGTGTGTGTGTGTGTGTGTGTGTGTGTGTGTTTTGTGTGTGTGTGTGTGTGCCATGTGCCATATTACCTTCAGCCGGGCTTGCCACACAGATAGAGGTATGACAGATGATGCAACTAGACAACCACAAAACCAAGGAAACAGTGCACCCAACAATGAAAGTAAAGGCACATTTTCAGGTGTGTGGAGGGTATCGGGCACTCAACAGTAACGGCCTTAATTCGTGTACACAAAGGGTGTGTGGATCACATATGGCCGCAGTAGAGAGAGCAGCCTCCAGCCTCCAGAGGCAGAGAATAATTCGAATGGCAACCTCCTCACTTGCAAAGACATGATGACATTCTAATCCACTGTTAGCATTTACCCTATCTCACATTCCTAAAAATGCTCGTCCATATGCTCCAGGGAAATTCACAGACCTTAAGCAGGTGAATGGAGGTTTCCACCAACTTAGAAGCCAGGCACCATTAAGCATGGTGAAAACCTATCTTGTTCGAAATTTATCTGTCTTGCAGTTCCTGAAAGACAAGACAAATGCTAACCACATCTGTCAACAAGGCAGTTTTGCAACTACCCAAAAACCCGATAATTGTGTCCCTCAGCCCCATCATCGCGGGAAATCAGAGGAAAAACCCAAGAAAAATTCCACTGAAAACGAGAAAATTTGCTCACAGGTGAGCAAAAAAGTCGAAGGTAACACAGAGGGAGCAATCAGAATAATTACAGTGATGACCACTGTTGCTATCAAAGATGAGGCCACACCCCAAAGCCCAAAGAGAAAAGCGCACCCAACAAGGGACACTATAGTCGTCAACAACAACCTGGGGAAAGGGACCTCATCACGGGACAAAAATTTTTTGCCAGAATCAGAAGTCTAAAAGGCATTAGTGTCATTTCTAGCAGGATCTGCATAAGATTACACTGGAATTCAACCATAACACCTCAAAGAGATTGTTAATCCAGTAATTGGCCAAATCTGCATCAATTCTTCTTTCTGAGTTAACAACCTTCGTCAACAACTGCCTGGCTGGGCGGAATCAGACTCATTGCTGTTGGTAACACTCTTTGTCATCTCGTTGCCAAAGCAGCAGAAAGGGAAACATTTGCCTAGAAGCTGCCAGTTTACCCAGCCACACCAACTGTGATTAGGGTCTCTCGAGGCAGTGATGACACAGCCCATGGGGGAAAGGGACTGCCCAGAAAACAAGGCCTTAGTCAAAGTAGCCTTTAGATATGATTTTAATATGGTAAAAAGACTGTGGTCTTGCCAGCCTTAGGGATCGGTTCCCCAGTCTTTTTCCCTTCTTTTTCAGTGGTGACAGCAAACCTGAAGAGTCCTGCCACCTTTGATATGAAGAGCTTCAAAAGTATATCAAAGTTTTGAAGACACAGGCAGAAGCTTTGGGTTACCTCAATCCCTCCAATGTGAAATCATCAAAAAAAAACCAGGAATTAATCATTACTATGCGAAAAAACCCCTCCCTGTAGTCATTGCTACCACTCCATCCAAGAGCACTCTCTTGGGAGCACCACTGGGTAACTAGGCCATCAACACAGTTCTCAAGGAAAAAAGTGAATGACCTGAAGAGAATGGAGGAAAGAATACGAGATCTCGATGCCCTTGATGCCCCGTATCTCCTCACAAGGGGTGTCTTACTATGCCAAGACTCACTTCCTGAGGTGCACACCCACTTTTGACAACCCAACACTCAACAAATATGACTCACTCCTGAAATCAGTCTTTAAGAAGGCACTGAATCTGTCCTGGAAGATCAGTAATGGGATCAGGTAAACCCTCCTAGTGCCACTGGGAGGTGTGGGGTGCGCAAAGCAATGCAGGTAGCTCTACTGCATTTTTGCCTTCATGTTTGACTTCCAGTGGATTAGTCAAGGATACTGTCCCCGATGATTGGGGAGATGAGGTAGGAGTTCAAGATCCCAGGTTCATTGAAGCAGCCATTGGGTGGGACACCCTTGCCAACTCTTCCAGTAGACCAGCTCCTCCCAGAGAGCAAAAAACAGTCCCACTGGGACAAACCAATTTTGGTAGAAATTGCCAACACAATGCTCACCAAAGTTCGGGGAAAAGACAAAGCTCGTCTCCTAGCATTTAAAGGCACCATATTTGGGAGATTTTCCTCTAGTTGTTCCCAATTCCCTTTTGGGCACTCGGCTCGAACCACTGGCCATTTGGATTGGTGTTGCTCTTGCTAGCCCCCCCCAAAATCACCGAAACATAGGTGTATTTGCGGAAAGGCGACAGTGAACAGTTCCGACTTCATGGTCTCGTGTGTCACACACCAGAAGGGAAGTATGGTAGACAGGAGGAGGTCAACGACATCATAAAGAAAAGCCTTACCACAACCCGTTACCCAGCTCAACAGAAACTCCAAGTACAGTGGTCTGACAGAAGTCAAAGGCGCCCACAAGTCAAGTGCTCCAAGCATTCCAGTAGTTGTAGTGTTTGGTGGAATTATATGTGCAGTAAAAGTTTTCTGTACACTCTCTGGATCTAAAATTTCACCTTTATGAATGAAGATGTTAATGTACAGCAGTATTCCAGCCTAGAGAAAACAAGTGATTTGAAAAGGATCATCATTGGCTTGGCATCTCTCGTTTTGAATGTTTTTTATTATCCATCCTATTATTTTTCTTTGCAGTTGTGATCATGGCACTGATGTGATCTTCGAAAGTGGATCCTAAGACATTTACCACTCCAGGACCCTCCATTATTTTTTGCTGTATTGTATGATCAGAGTTTGTAGTATACTCAGTTTTAATTTCTCCTCCAGTTTCCCATGTTAGATCTATCTACAAATTTATTGCTATAGCACAAAATGTTTTAGCTGTTTCCAGAGCTTCGTGGTGTTATTGTTCTACTCTTCGATTTTTGAGCTATGTGCCATGCCTTTTAAATAAGCCTTTTGCACTCTGTTCCTTATCATTTGGAATTCATTTTAGTGTTGCAATATCCTGTCTGATTGCTTTAAATGTTTTTTTTAGCAACTGGTCTCTGAATTTCATTTTTATCTAAAATCTCAGTAGTCATCCAGGGTTCAGTTCTTGTTTAATCCTAACCTCTGTAACTGCTGTGATATTATTAAGAATGGCAGTGAACATTGTTTTGAATTTTTTCCCAGGCATCATTTACTTCCATGTAAATTGTTATCGCTGTCCAATCATAACTGTGTAGCATAATTTTACCAGTATTTATTTATTGTAGTTTTAGTTTACCTCATTTTTATTGTCCTGTGTAGGCCTATCTGTTCTCTATTGATTTTCGTGGTGCGGTAAATGATGAAATGATCACTAAGGCCTGTGATAATGACGCCTGATGACTAATGTTATAGAGTGGTTACAAAGTATACGGTAGAGTATTGGTGTCTGAGAGTGTGTAATCCGGGTTGGTTTATTAATTTTGTTAAGTATAACTGTTTAACCTAGTATTTTCTTACACTATTACTAGTCCATTATCTTGCTGTTGAAAACAGATATTGAAGTCTCCAGTATTTTCTGTCTCGCAATTTTTTATCAATTACTAACAAAACTCTTGAAAAGTTTGCTAAGAACTGGTCATGGGTGGGGAAGGCGGTAACTAGTTTCTACTAAGATGGGGTTGGTCTTGAGAAGCAGCAAATTCAAACCATAGAATATCCCGTTTATTGTCATTCAGATCAGGTCTTGTGTTGTAGACTAAGCAATTTTTTTATGTAGGCACATACTCCACCACCTTTTCTATTGCTATCTAAGCATTTTATATTGTAACCCTTTCCCTTTTGACCTCATCGTCAAATCACCGTGTCATCCAACCATCATTCAGAGATGAATCTAACTGTCGCTTAGTTCTGTTAGCTAGAATCCTAATCCTGTTTAATTTTGGAAAAAGTGATCTCGCATTGACAGGGAAAAAAGGGAAAAGGGTTTTTTATAAAACAGTCATTCATTACTAAGGGCAAGGGGTTATTTATATTAAAATTTGGTAAATCATTGTCATCACGTTAGTAAAGCAAATTCATTCATGGTTTGGTTTACTTCTATGAGGCCTGGACTCAGACCGGACAGCGGAGGCGTTGACCCCGAAACCCTCTCCAGGTAAACTGTGCCAAAGTGCATTTGTTACAAAGAAAATGAAGTATGGTGCCATTACGTTGTCCTGAATTAGTTTGGATATCACCACTTAACAGTGCCACTGTTTTTGTTTGGGTATGCCGAGTTGCCATACCTTGTGGCAATAGTGACATTTACGTTCTGGTATGATGACAACTGTTGGGCTTTCACTGTCCGGGATGCTATTACCCCAGTTGTCTTTTCCAGTCCCCATGACTGATTCCCTTCTTCAGGGAATTGCAGCAGGAAGATAAATATAATTATGGCAGCCTGTACACTTCTATCGCCAGCCATATTCACTCTTTTTATCACTTTGACAAAAAATATTTTTTTTAAAGAGAAACCACTGTTTGCTACTAGTTACCTAGCAATGGCCTAGTAGCTATTATAACAATCACCACTGATTACAAGTAGATTTCCTGATATCTTACTTCACAAGCCCACTACTCCCCTCGCTTATCCCTTACTTCACAAACTCACTTCACTCCTCACTTCACAGCCTAGCTGCACCTATTACACTTCTAACTCATTTCCATCCCAACAGGATAAAAGTTTCAATCAATGGCGTGTGTGTGTGTGTGTGTGTGTTTGTGTGTGTGTATGTGTGTGTGTGTATGTGTGTGTGTGTGTTTTTGTGTGTGTGTTTTTGTGTGTGTGTTTTTTGTGTGTGGTGTGTGTCTGAGTGTGTGTGTGTGTGTGTCGTGTGCGCGCGCGCGCGCCGTCCCCTACTTTCAGCGCTAATGTACTTCCTACTAGTTAGTGTACCTTCTAACCCAGTTAGTGTACCTTCTACCTGTAGTGTACCTTCTACCAGTAGTGTACTTCTACCAGTAGTGTACCTTTCTGCCAGTAGTGTACCTTCAACCCGAAGTATCCTTCACTGGTTATACGTTCTACCCAGTAGTGACCTTCTACCAGTAGTGTGCCTTCTACCAGTAGTGTACCTTCCACCAGTAGTGTACCTTCTACCAGTAGTGTACCTTCTACCAGTAGTGTACCTTCCACCGGAAGTGTACCTTCTACTGGTTATATACGTTCTACCAGTAGTGTACCTTCTACCAGTAGTGTGCCTTCTACCAGTAGTGTGCCTTCTACCAGTAGTGTGCCTTCTACCAGTAGTGTACTTTCTACCAGTAGTGTACTTTCTACCAGTAGTGTACTTTCTACCAGTAGTGTACTTTCTACCAGTAGTGTACCTTCTGCCAGTAGTGTACCTTCTACCAGTAGTGTACCTTCCACCAGAAGTGTACTATCTACTGGTTATATATCTTCTACCAGTATTGTACCTTCTTCCAGTAGTGTACCTTCTAGCATTAGTATTTGCCTTCCTAGTACTGTCATTCCAGTTACAGTTGTTCCTGTAACAGTAGTTATCCAGTACTGGTAGTTTCCCGGACTTGGTAGTTATCCAGTACTGGTAGTTTCCCGGACTTGGTAGTTATCCAGTACTGGTAGTTTCCCGGACTTGGTAGTTATCCAGTACTGGTAGTTTCCCGGACTTGGTAGTTATCCAGTACTGGTAGTTACCAATTTGGAGGATGAATATTACTGGTATTTACCCTTTCAAGATTTGTTATTCTTTGCAGCTCTTGTTATTCCTAACCATTAGTTATCCTTCCAGTGCAGTGTTACTTTTTATTATATAGCAGTTATTAACATTCCATCAGTAGTTTTCCTAACATATGTGTAAATTTTCACTAATAGTTATTCATTAACAGTTAATGCACCAATAGGTATCCTTCCATCAGTAGTTATCTCTCCACCAGTAATCCTTTCACACATAATTATCCTTTCAGTTATTCAGTCCACAAAATTTTATCCTTCCACCAGTAGATGAGGACAACGTGTAAATCTGATTACCCGTGGAATCTCATAATATCGCGAAGTTTCTCGCAAATGTTAATGCAGCCATGGTATACCTAATTGGCCAGCCATCTGATGTGTAGGAATATATGTTTTAAAACCTTCACTAACCAGAAAAGATTCGTATACTGACAGTGAGCGATTGATCATCTGCATCGTCATGATCATCAGGTCAGCGAAGTTTGCGTACTCTCCTTTCCGTTTTATATAATTTATTGTGACATCTGCATTGACTCACGAGTATCGTTTTTTCCAGGATTTTTTTATTTATGGAGAGTTGAAGGAAATATTGCAGAAATATGTTTAATGGGAGGAATTATGTAAGGAAGAAATTAAGTCATGGATGAATCTCTTACCACTGTTCATGGTGTATAGGATTCTGTGAGTTATAATTATTAAATTTTATCTTCATTTGTTTTGCATCAATTGAGTGAGTAGGGGTGGTAATAGTGTGTGTGGGTGTGTGGTTGTGTGTGTGTGTGCGAGTGTGTTTGTCGTGTGTGTTTCTGCCAATGTGTGTTGTGTGTGTCTGTGCTTGCGTGCGTGTGTTTGTTCGGAGCAGTTACACCTTTGTTGCTGCTACTTTGCGTGCACTTCTTTCAACATCTCTACCAGTAGTGCACCTTCTACTAGTTGTGTACCTTCTACCAGTAGTGTACCTTCTACCAGTAGTGTACTTTCTACCATAGTGTACCTTCTACAGTAAGTAGCACCTTCTATAGTAGTGTACCTTCTACCAGTAGTGTACTTTCTACCAGTAGTGTACCTTCTACAAGTAGTGTACCTTCTACCAGTAGTGCACCTTCTACCAGTTGTGTACCTTCTACCAGTTGTGTACCTTCTACCAGTTGTGTACCTTCTACCAGTTGTGTACCTTCTACCAGTTGTGTACCTTCTACCAGTTGTGTACTTTCTACCAGTAGTGTACCTTCTACCAGTAGTGTACTTTCTACCAGTAGTGTACCTTCTACCAGTAGTGTACCTTCTACCAGTAGTGTACCCTCTAGCAGTAGTGAACCTTCTAGCAGTAGTGTACCTTCTAGCAGTGGTTTCCCTTCTACCAGTAGTGTACCTTTTACCAGTTGTGTACCTTCCACCAGTACTTATCAGTCAACAAGTATTTATGCTTCCAACCAGCGTACTTATCAGTCAACAAGCATTTTTGGATTCCAACCAGTATTATCAGTTCAAGTATTTTATCCTCCCCATCAGTACTTATCAGGTCAACAAGTATTTATGCTTACACCAGTACTTGTCAATCGGCAAGTATTTATGCTTCCACCAGTACTTATCAGTCAACAAGAATTTATGCTTCCACCAGTACTTTTCAATCAACAAGTATTTATGCTTCCACCAGTACTTATCAGTCAAGTATTTATGCTTCCACCAGTAGGTGAGAAAGCATGATAAATCCTTATTATAAGACAAATCTCTGATTCTTGTGACGTATCTTGAATGTTTACTGGGGCCATAGACCAACCTATTTTCCAACACCTGACACGGAGGTATATATAAATTTTCAACCCTTTACTAAACAGGAAGATTCGTATGCTGCCAGTGAGGTTGACCTCTGTGTCGTCAAGATCATCAGGTCGAGCTTATTAGTCCTTTTTCCTTTTTTTTTACTAATAAAGGGTGTTTGCATTGATCAAGTGCCTTTTTATAGTTTTGATTTGTCTGTTCAAGGAAATATTGCAGAAATATATTTAATTGAAGAAGTATGTTTGGAAGAAGCATCATCTATGTATTTCCTTTTGATTTTTCTTGCCATTTTAATAATAATAATATTATTTTTGTTAATATTAAATTTTTTTATTAATTTTTTTATTATTATTATTATTTTTGTTTAAAATTTTATTTTTATTATTTTTTTATTAATTTTTTTATTATTATTCATTAATTATATTCATTTTTTTTACTTTAATTCCATCGTTTATTTTTATTTCTTTTTATTTAATTTCATATATTTTGTTTTTCTACATTCTTTATTTCTTTTCATTTACCTTCAATTCATTATAAACCTTTCCAATTATCTTTGTACCTTCACCGTAATTTTCTTTTCCTTCACCTGGTTCCATTCACTTTCTTAAATTACGTCTTGGTTTTTGTTACCTTTAAACTTGACGTGAAATATATTTGGGTCTTAAAAATTTGACTACCAGGAATATTGAAAAAATTGACGGTGAGGTGGTCACGGGGTGTCAAAACATTTTCCTTAACCAGGAATATTCGAAAACATGACGGTGAGGGCTGGTCCAGGGTTTGGTCAAAACATTTCCTTAACCGGAATTCGAAACATGACGGTGAGTTGGTCGCTGGTGTCAAAACTTTTTCCTTAACCAGGAATATTCGTAGCATGACGGGAGGTTGGTCGCTGGCTTTAATATTGAAAAATTGTTATGTTTTACAGCCTTGTCAGTTTTTAAAAGTCTGTTCCCTCTTTTCCCTCTATCTCCCCCTATTTTTGTTCAAAATCCTAAAGGACCATGAATGTTTTTTTTTTCCCCAACTTCACAAAGTGCAGAGTTCTGACGATTTTGATTTTATTAAATATTCCTAAGTTAACATTAAAATCATTGGTCTTAAGTGACTACTAAAATGATGTCAATCAATTATGATTTCATATCATTAAATTTTTCCAGATGTAGAAAATATATCTGTGATACTTATGGCTATTTTTTTAAACGATTACTATGGTCTTAAAAAAATCAGGTTTGGGCAACTTGAATTTCACTGTTGTTTGAATTTAAAGAGGTCAGAACTTTCCCAATATCTTGCATCATTTTCTTTCTCTTTTTAGTATCCCCTACCTTTCTCCTTATCATCATCTTGTCAAACTTTCCTTTATTCATTTATCTCCCCTTCCTGTCGTCTCCCTCACTGTCATATCCCTTCAGTTTTCTATCATCGCCATTTTTTTACTTTCGGCTTCCTCTCGTGTGTTTCTCAATCAGGGGTATTTATTGGGCTTCATTATTTTTGTTAATTTTTGTTGATGCATCAAATGTAGCTCAGTTATCAAATGCATTACCATCCAGTCCGACCTTCCATGATCCCAGATCCAACTCAGAGACATTACAGATATCTCATAGCATTTTATTTTTTGTAACCTTAGCTACAAAAAACAAATTTTTTAAAAAAACCCTTTTTTATTTAATTTTAATGCACTTCTTTTTTTCACCTTAATCCCTTATTCCCTAACATGCAGTGAACCTTGGGAAATCACCTGTTATGCAACATTAGTTTTTTTAAATATAAAAATTGCGAACCTCATAAATCATGTAAAAAAATTAAGTTGAAAAATTTACACGACTTCAAAGAAAGTGATATTTTTTGGAAAGTGAACACCCGACCCAGAGTAATTTTACTCTGATGTTTAGTGTGGTGGTAAGCACAACTATATTACGTGTTATTTTAATGTTAAAATAGGCGAGTGAGTCAGTGAACACGTACCCAAAAAAATGGAGCTCACAAACGAAGGCGGGGTGAAGTAATGTGCCTGTGTTTGTGTGTGTTTCTGTGTAGTGTTGTTTTTGTGGGGTGTAAACTACCTAATTGTGGTTGCAGGAGTTAAATTATACCGACCCCGCCTATTCACTGGCCCCCTACTAGAACTTTTTCCCTGCTCCGTGATATTATCATACCTCTTTTTAAACCTATGTATGTTTCCCGCCTCCACTACTTTACTTTCCAGTTATTCCATTCCTTAAAACTCTATAACCGAAGACATATTTTACCACCGTGATTTACCTAAATAACTTTCAATTTTTGACCATTTTTTGCTGTGTCCCCTCCTGGAACATCCTATCTCGCCACCTTCTCGATTCCTCTCAGTATTTTGTTTTGTTGTCATAACCCCCCCTTACTCTCCCCGCCTCCAGTGTCGTCAGGTCGATTTCCCTTAACCTCTTTTCCCCGTAAATAACCACTCACTTCAGGGGGTAGTCTTTTTCCAAACCTTTTTTTCCCCCTTTTTCTAATTTTTTTTTAAGGGTTTTAAAGGTGGGTT
>NW_026474425.1:0-10614 GCF_026875155.1 Cherax quadricarinatus
CAGCCAGATTTTTTGAGGTAGGCAGCCGGCAGGGATGTGATTATCTATGATAATGGCCACAAATTCTAAACTTGGTCCACAGGCGAAAAGTTCACAGCATTAAGTTGTGTTTATGTGGTATAACTTTGCCAGTTGATCGGGCCCAGAGGTACACTCACATCCTCCACACCAGCCTCCACTCAGGTGCCTGCTGGGGAGCACCAGCAGGATATGGGGTGAAGGTGGGCTTGGGGAGGACGAGGAGGAAGTAAAGGAAGAGGAGGGGAAGATGAGGAGTAGGAAGAGGAGGTGTGGGAGAAAACTGATATGGGTTGGAGGAGGAGGTGGAAGTAGAGGAGGGCGGAGAGGAAAAAGAAGAAAAAGAGGAAGAGGAGGTAAGCATCTGTTAACACACACACACACCAGGGACACCGCGTGCGCGAGCCCACGCCTTCCGTGCTCCCTTTAATATAAGTGTTTTTGAGGGCTACCAAGTGTTCTGAAAGGGGTTGTTATGTGTGTTAGGGTAGTGAAAAATTCCTTGAAGCGATTTACAATCTGCCTGAGCCACATAAGTGTGGGGAGAGCCACAATTTTGTGAGTGATCTAGAAAGTAAAACGTGGTAGCCCAGTCAGAGCTGGCAGGCTAGTGTGGGTGCTGAGGCGACGTTACCACGTGTCCCCCAAAGGGAAAGTTAACAAAGTGAAAAATCGTGTGTCAATGAAAGAAATACAGTGAATAGGGTACATTATATAACGAGAAAAAATTGAGTGGATCTACGCCAGGACGTCACATCGAGCTGGACAATCTACAGGCTGCTACAGCTGCATTACAAGTACTGTTTCACCTATGCGTGGTTGTTTGGGTGTGAGGTTTCAGGTTCCAATTTAACCGCCAAGTGATTGTAAATGGTCCAACTCTCCTTTAGCACGATAAAGATAGGCACTCAAGTCTCAATAAGTAATAGCAAGTGGTAATCATGGAACAAGGCAAGCAAGTTACTATAAGCCCTAGGTGGTAGGACAAGTATAAAGGGCAACATTGTAAGTAGTGCAGGTCAAATCCCAGGAGGGTGGGGGTCAGGTCACAAGAGGTTGTGGTCAGGCAAGGAACCACTGACACTCCACATACACTCCAACGCACAATTTTCCCCCTACTTTTCAGACAATAAAACCCACACATAATTCCACACATAACTAAACACACACACACACACACACACACACACACACACACACACACACCACCACACACACACACACACGCACACACACACACACAAGAGGTTACTGCAAAAGCTAGAGGATCAGGCCACATAACAGGAAAGGGACTGCAATGAATCAGAGAATACCGGACAGGGAGGCAACAAAAGAGTCATGGTACGTGACGAGGTGTCAGAGTGGGCGCCTGTGATAAGGGGGGGTTCCACAGGGGTCAGTCCTAGGACCTGTGCTTTCTTGGTATCTGAACGCTAAGGGAAAGGGGGATAGACTTGAAATCCCTTTTGTTTGCAGTGATGGAAGTTAATGAGAAAAATCAAAGGAGAGGATCACAGGACTCAAGAGACCTGGACAGGCTACAACCCGGGGCCCGGCAACTGCCCTTCGCTTTAAGACCCCCGGTCACTTAAAACCCCCCCCGGCCACCATCAAAAAACCCCCTTGGCCGCACAAAAACCCCCCCCCTGGCCAGCATAAAACCCCCCGGGCCACATCAAGAACTCCCCCCTGGCAGCATCAAAACCCCCCTGGACAGCATCAAAAACCCCCCCGGGACAGCACAAAAACCCCCCGGGCCCACTGTCAAGACCCCCCCGCCCAACATCAAAAACCCCCCCCGGGACACATCAAAAACCCCCCTGGCCACTTCAAAACCCCCTGCCCAGTATCAAGAACCCCATGGCCGCATCAAAAAAACCCCCCGGCCGCATCAAAAAACCCCCCTGGTCGCATCAAGAACCCCCCCTGGCCGCTTCAAAAAAAAACCCTTTGGGACCATCAAGAACCCCCTGGCCAGCATAAAGGGACCCCCCTGGAAGAGGGTACTAGTGCTTAACTTGATCTCAACGGTCAGACCCCGGCAAAAAATTCCGGGAAATAAACCCCCAAGAGAGGAAAAAAAATAATTTTGCGGGGCGGAACTTTAGTGCCCTTTTGACGTTTGGAGGAAGAAAAAAAAAAATTTAGGGATATTTTTGGATTGGAAGAGTAAGTAAGAGTAAATTAATGCCTGAGGACTCTTGAAGATTTTTGAAGACCCCTTTAAGCTCTTGAAGCTCTTTAAGATTCTTTTAAGACTCCCGAAACTCTTGACGACTCTTGAAGACTCTTGAAAACTCCCCGAAGACTTTGAAGACCCTTGAAGTTTTTTGAAGACTCTTAAGGGCTCCCGAGACTCTTGAAACTTTGAAGACTCCCGAAGACTCTTTTGGGATTCATTTTATTTTTAAAGGGTTGTTTATGTATGGGAAAGGTTGGGGCCCGGGTGGGGTGACCCCCTACGTTTGGGTCATCTGTTGGGGGGGTGGTGACCCCCCACTGTTTGGGTCATCTGTTGGGGTGGTGGTGACCCCCTACTGTTTGGGTCATCTGTTGGGGTGGTGGTGACCCCCTACTGTTTAGGTCATCTGTTGGGGTGGTGGTGACCCCCTACTGTTTGGGTCATCTGTTCGGGTGGTGGTGACCCCCCTACTGTTTGGGTCATCTGTTGGGGTGGTGGTGACCTCCCTACTGTTTGGGTCATCTGTTGGGAGGTGGTGACCTCCCTATGTTTGGGTCATCTGTTGGGGAGGTGGTGACCTCCCTACTGTTTGGGTCATCTGTTGGGGAGGTGGTGACCTCCCTACTGTTTGGGTCATCTGTTGGGGGGGTGGTGACCCCCCTACTGTTTGGGTCATCTCTTGGGGGTTGGTGACCCCCCTACTGTTTAGATCATCTGTTGGGGAGGTGGTGACCCCCTTACTGTTTAGGTCATCTGTTGGGGAGGTGGTGACCCCCCTACTGTTTAGATCATCTGTTGGGGAGGTGGTGACCCCCTTACTTTTTAGGTCATCTGTTGGGGAGGTGGTGACCCCCCTACTGTTTGGGTCATCTGTTGGGGAGGTGGTAACCTCCCTACTGTTTGGGTCATCTGTTGGGGAGGTGGTGACCCCCCTACTGTTTGGGTCATCTGTTGGGGAGGTGGTGACCTCCCTACTGTTTGGGTCATCTGTTGGGGAGGTGGTGACCCCCCTACTGTTTGGGTCATCTGTTGGGGAGGTGGTGACCCCCTACTGTTTGGGTCATCGTTTGGGAGGTGGTGACCCCCCTACTGTTTGGGTCATCTGTTGGAGAGGTGGTGACCCCCCTACTGTTTGGGTCATCTGTTGGGGAGGTGGTGACCCCCTACTGTTTGGGTCATCGTTTGGGAGGTGGTGACCCCCCTACTGTTTGGGTCATCTGTTGGGGGGTGGTGACCCCCTACTGTTTGGGTCATCTGTTGGGGAGGTGGTGACCCCCCTACTGTTTGGGTCATTTGTTGGGGAGGTGGTGACCCCCCTACTCTTTGGGTCATCTGTTGGGGAGGTGGTGACCCCCCTACTCTTTGGGTCATCTGTTGGGGAGGTGGTGACCCCCTACTGTTTGGGTCATCTGTTTGGGAGGTGGTGACCCCCCTACTGTTTGGGTCATCTGTTGGGGGGTGACCCCCTACTGTTTGGGTCATCTGTTGGGGAGGTGGTGACCCCCCTACTGTTTGGGTCATTTGTTGGGGAGGTGGTGACCCCCCTACTGTTTGGGTCATCTCTTGATGGTTGGTGACCCCCTACTGTTTGGGTCATCTGTTGGGGAGGTGGTGATTCCCTACTGTTTGGGTCATCTGTTGGGGAGGTGGTGACCCCCCTACTGTTTGGGTCATCTGTTGGGGAGGTGGTGACCCCCAACTGTTTGGGTCATCTGTTGGGGAGGTAGTGATCCCCCTACTGTTTGGGCCATCTGTTGGGGAGATGGTGAATTCCCTACTGTTTGGGTCATCTGTTGGGGAGGTGGTGACCCCCCTACTGTTTGGGTCATCTGTTGGGGAGGTGGTGACCTCCCTACTGTTTGGGTCATCTGTTGGAGAGGTGGTGACCCCCCTACTGTTTGGGTCATCTGTTGGGGAGGTGGTGACCCCCTACTGTTTGGGTCATCGTTTGGGAGGTGGTGACCCCCCTACTGTTTGGGTCATCTGTTGGGGGGTGGTGACCCCCTACTGTTTGGGTCATCTGTTGGGGAGGTGGTGACCCCCCCTACTGTTTGGGTCATTTGTTGGGGAGGTGGTGACCCCCCTACTCTTTGGGTCATCTGTTGGGGAGGTGGTGACCCCCCTACTCTTTGGGTCATCTGTTGGGGAGGTGGTGACCCCCTACTGTTTGGGTCATCTGTTTGGGAGGTGGTGACCCCCCTACTGTTTGGGTCATCTGTTGGGGGGTGACCCCCTACTGTTTGGGTCATCTGTTGGGGAGGTGGTGACCCCCCTACTGTTTGGGTCATTTGTTGGGGAGGTGGTGACCCCCCTACTGTTTGGGTCATCTCTTGGGGGTTGGTGACCCCCCCTACTGTTTGGGTCATCTGTTGGGGAGGTGGTGACCCCCTACTGTTTGGGTCATCTGTTGGGGAGGTAGTGATCCCCCTACTGTTTGGGCCATCTGTTGGGGAGATGGTGAATTCCCTACTGTTTGGGTCATCTGTTGGGGAGGTGGTGACCCCCCTACTGTTTGGGTCATCTGTTGGGGAGGTGATGACCCCCCCTACTGTTTGGGTCATCTGTTGGGGAAGTGGTGACCTCCCTACTGTTTGGGTCATCTGTTGAGTTTAAAGTCTATACTTGTTATCCGGGGTCATTATGGTTGCATGTCGCCTTTACTGCAGGTATGACCTGTGTTGTGACCTGCCATGCAGCTGCGGCCTCTGGTATGACCCCTGGTGTGATCTGCCATGCAGCTGTGACCTCTGGTATATCTGGTGTGACCTGCCATGCAGCTGTGACCTCTGGTATGATATCTGGTGTAACCTGCCTTGCAACTGCCGTGACCTGCTGTGACCTCTGGTATGATCTCTGGTGTGACCTGTCATGCAGCTGTGACCTCTGGTATGATCTCTGGTGTGACCTGTCATGCAGCTGTGACCTCTGGTATGATCTCTGGTGTGACATGCCATGCAGCTGTGACCTCTGGTATGATACCTGGTGTGTCCTGCGATGCAGCTGCAACCTCTGGTATCTATGGTATGACCTGCGATGCAACTGTGACCTTTATTATGGCCGCGAACTCCAGTGCATGTGTAACCTTTGGCGTAGCTGTCATCTGTATAGCAGCTGATGCATCTGTGATCGCCTTCAGCTTAGCTGTGACCTTTGGTGCAGTTGTGACCTCTGGTGCAGTTGTGACCTCTGAATATATACACTTAAAGGAGTATATCTCTCGGTGTTTTACACTGAGATATTATACAATTAAAGGATATATCCGTGTATATACACTGAGTTCATGTTAATCCATATTTATGTATTAAAATATTCTTGACTGGTAGTGAACAGGTAACATACAGCCTTGTGTAACAGACAGGCTTTAAATCTAACTAACTAACTAGCTAACTAACTTACTAAGTAACTAACTACCTAACTAACTTACAACCTAACTAGCTAACTACCTAACTAACTTATTACCTAATTAGCTAAATAGCTAACATACTAAATAGCTAACGTACTACCTGTCTAACTAACTAGCTAACTACCTAACTAATTTACTGCCTAACTAACTAGCTAGCTAACTTACTAGCTTACTACCTAACTAATTGGTTAACTACCTACCTGAATACCTATCTTACTAACTAGCTAACTAAGGTATTAAAGAATTCTCGAGTGAAAGAGCACAGTTGACATGCGATCTGAATGACCCTCGTGTAGTAGATAGACTTGAAACCTAACTAATTAACTAACCTGAGGAATGAGTCCTTCATTGGCGTTTACACCAGAGTGGGTAGACCACTGAAGGACCTCAAGGTACCAGTAGAGTGGTCCTTCAACTGACCAGAAGGACATCACAGGACCTGTCTGTGAGGGTGCACTGAGGGAGACTTGACCAGGAGTCTCTCTCTCTCTCTCTCTCTCTCTCTCTCTCTCTCTCTCTCTCTCCTCTCTCTCTCTCTCTCTCTCTCCTTGGTAATTCTTTGATGGTACTGAGTTACCTGGTACTGGTGCTAGGATTCACCGCCTTGTTTCCTCACCAGTAAAACATTACAGAGGTCAGATTGGATGCAGGGTGGGAAGAGAACCTTCTCCTTTGCTATCCTAGCCTCAAACGCATAGACAAAACACACACACACACACACACACAACACACACACACACACACAATCACACACACACACACACACACACACACACACACACACACACACAATCACACACACACACACACACACACACACACACACACACACACACACACACACACACGCACATATATACACTCACAAAGTAAAAAACCAGGTGATCAGACTGAGGAAAGAAGGCAGGGAACTCACAAAAAACGATCATGAGGTATGTGAGGAGCTCAACACGAGATTTGAGGAAGTATTTGCAGTAGAGATAGTTAGGCCTCTGGGAAGACAGAACAGAGGGGAACACCGACCGGGAATATACCAACAAGTGTTGGATGACATACAACGGAGGAGGAAGTGCAGAAGCTGCTAAGTGACCTTGATACCTCAAAGGCGATGGGACCGGACAACATCTCCCCGTGGGTCCTTGGAGAAGGAGCAGAGATGCTGAGTGTGCCACTAACCACAATCCTCAACACATCCTTTGAAACTGGGCAACTACCTGAGATATGGAAGACGGCAAATGTAATTCCCACTTTTAAGAAAGGAGACGGAAATGAGGCACTAAACTACAGACCAGTGCCACTGACGTGTATAGTACGCAAAGTCATGGAAAAGATTATCAGGAGGAGAGTGGTGGAGCACCTGGAACGAAACAAGATTATAAACGACATCCAGAATGGGTTCATGTAAGGCAAATCCTGTGTCACAAACCTTCTGGAGTTTTATGACAAGGTAACAGAAGTAAGACACGAGGGAGAGGGGTGGGTTGATTGCATTTTCCTGGACTGCAGGAAGACCTTTGACACAGTTCCTCACATGAGATAAGTACAGAAGCTGGAGAATCAGGCGCATATAACAGGGAGGGCACTGCATTGGATCAGAGAATACCTGACAGGGAGGCAACAACGAGTCATGGTACGTGATGAGGTATCACAGCGGGCGCCTGTGACGAGCGGGGCCCCACAGGGGTCAGTCCTAGGACCAGTGCTATTTTGGTATGTGTGAATGACATGATGGAAGGGATAGACTCAGAAGTGTCCCTGTTCGCAGATGATGTGAAGTTAATGAGGAGAATTAAATCAGATGAGGATCAGGCAGGACTGCAAAGAGACCTGGACAGGCTGGACACGTGGTCCAGCAACTGGCTTCTCGAATTTAACCCCGGCAGTTGCAAAGTCATGAAGATTGGCCAAAGACTGCAAACCTCGCTCAAGGAGAAAGATCTTGGGGTGAGCATAACACCGAGCACGTCTCCGGAAGCACACATCAACCAGATAACTGCTGCAGCATATGGGCGCCTAGCAAACCTGAGAATAGCGTTCCGCTACCTAAGTAAGGAATAGTTCAAGACACTGTATACTGTGTACGTCAGGCCCATACTGCAGTATGCAGCACCTGTTTGGAATTCACACCTGGTCAAACACGTCAAGAAATTAGAGAAAGTGCAAAGGTTTGCAACAAGGCTAGTTCCGGAGCTCAGGGGAATGTCCTACGAAGAAACGTTGGGGGAAATCGGCCTAAGGACAGGAGGGTCAGGGGAGACATGATAACGACATACAAAACACTGCGTAGAATAGATAAGGTGGACAGAGACAAGATGTTCCAGAGATGGGACACAGAAACAAGGGATCACAATTGGAAGCTGAAGACTCAGATGAGTCACAGGGATGTTAGGGACTATATCTTCAGCCATAGAGTCGTTACGAAATGGAATAGTCTAGCAAGTGATGTAATGGAGATAGGAACCATACATAGCTTCAAGACGAGGTATGACAAAGCTCAGGGACCAGAGAGAGAGAGAGAGAGAGAGAGGACATAGTAACGATCAGTGAAGAGGCGGGGCCAGGAGCTGAGTCTCGACCCCTGCAACCACAATTAGGTGAGTACAATTAGGTGAGTACACACACACGCACACACACACACACACACACACACACACATACACACACACACACACACACAACAGACACATACACACACATACACACACACACACACACACACAACAGACATACACACACATAACCACACACACACCAAAACACACACACACACACACACACACCCACACACCCCACACACACCCACACACACAAACACACAACAAACAGACACATATACACACACACACACAACACACCACAACACACCCCAACACACACACACACACAAAAACCCACACACACCACAAAAACAACAGACACATACACACACCACACACAACCACACACACACCCCACACACACACACACAACACACACCACACACACACACACACAACACCACCCCGGGGGCCAGGAGCTAAGACTCGACCCCCCAACCAAAAATGGGGTGAGAAACCCCACAACACACAAAACCACACAACTCACACCCACACACACCCCAGGTCTTTAAATGTCCTCTTTTTTTTTTAAATAAATAAACTCGGATTTTGTGTGTGTTTTGTGTGTGGTTGTTGGGGCCTTTACTCACCTAGTTGGGGTTGGGGGGGTCGATTCACAGTCCTGGCCCGCCTCTTCACGGGCCCCTGTGTGTGTGTTGTTCTCGGTACAGTGAGGTAAAATACTGATTTACGCTCGCCAGAAATCACGATATCCTTTGTATGAGTATGCGTTTGTTCTGCGGGGTATCTTTTTTGAGATGTTTGTGTATGAGGAAGGAAACCCCCGTGACAGAGAGAGCGAGAGAGAGAGAGAGAGGAGAGAAAAAGGAGTGAGTGGTCAAAGTCCCCACACTTGGATCCACTTCGAGGACAGCGTGAAAAAAGCTTTTTGCCAAAAGGGACGGGGGGGAAACAGCAACTTCACTCTGGCTGTACCCCCTCCCGAAAAACACTCCATCTAGATCATCATGCCCAGGAGCTCGAGTATGGGAAAACATTCATCAGCATAAAGATTCAACGAGATAACGTCGTTTACAAATGAAAAAAGCTGGCCCACAGATGGCTCCAACTTCATCCGTTTTCCCCACTTGTAGTCTAAACAATAAAATGCTTTCAAAGAGCGAGTAGGTAACAGCTCTTAGCTTGCCAATAAAGTTAGGAATCCTTAACCGTAAATAGCTTGTCATAAAGCTAGGGGTCCTTAACCTTTTCAAACCCCCGTGTAAAAAGAGAGAGGGGAAAAGGGGGAGAGAGAGAGAGAAAAGAGAGAGAGAGGGGAAAAGAGAGAAAAGAGAGAGAAGGAGAGAGAGGAAGAGAAGAGAGAAGAGGAGAGAGAAGGGAGAGGGGAGAGAGGAGAGAGAGAGAGGAGAAAGAGTCTGGGAGACTACGAAAATTAATATTAGCTAAATATTTATTATGTCTTGATAACCCGTTAGTTACCTGTTGATATAACCCCGATGATATACCCGTTTGGGAAAATGTGATATACCTGTTGTATATCTGTTGGTATACCTGTCGTATACTTGAGATAACCTTTGATATACCTGTTGGGATCTGTGATATCTTGATGATATCCCCTTTTATACCTGTTTGGGATACCTGTCGATATACTTGATGATATACCTGTTGAATACCTGTTGGTATACCTGTCGTATACTTGTGAAAATGTTGATAACCTTTGGTATACCTTCGATTACTTGATGATTACCCGTTGATTACCCCTTGATTACCTGTTGAAACGTTTTATATACCTGTTTTTATACCTGTTGATTACCTGGATAACCTGTTTTTATACCCGTTTGGGTTACTGGGTTTATACCTGTTGATATCCTGTTTTGGTATACCTGTTGATATCCTGTTGGTATACCCGTTTATATACCTGTTGGGATACCCTTTTTATTACCGTTGGTTTCCGTTGTCCACCTGTTAAATACCCATTGAATATTAATCATAAAGTTTTATTATATTTATCAAAAAGTCATCCGGTAACCCCCAGGGGGAGGGGGGGGGGTCTTACAGTTCCCGGGGGGGGGGGGGATGCGAGGGTAATCACGTTTGATCCCAGGAACAGGAGAGGACAAAATCACTGGTCTTCCCCTTTAAAAGTCTCACATCAACACTGGCCCGGTTGGGGTGCCCGGTGGCCCCGGGGGGGGGCCCCGGTGGCCCCGGTTTGGGGGGCCCCGGGGGGGTTTGGGGGGCCCCGGTGGGCCCGGGTTGGGGGGTCCCCGGGGGGCCGGTTGGGGTGCCCCCGTGGCCTGGTTGGGGTGCCCCGGGGGCCTGGTTTGGGTCCCCGGTGGCCTGGTTTGGGGGGCCCCGGTGGCCTGGTTTGGGGTTTCCCCCGGGGGCCCGGTTGGGGTGCCCCGGTGGCCTGGGGTTGGGGTGCCCCGGTGGCCGGTTTGGGGGGCCCCCGG
>NW_026474427.1:0-10179 GCF_026875155.1 Cherax quadricarinatus
TTCATCTGCTGCCTCAACCATGCCTCACCCACTGCCTCAACCAATGCCTCAACCGCTGCCTCAACTGCTGCCTCAACTGCTGCCTCAACCACTGCCTCACCCACTGCCTCAACCACTGTCTCAACTGCTGCCTCAACCGCTGCCTCAACCGCTGCATCAACCGCTGCCTCAACCACTGCCTCACCCACTGCCTCACCCACTGCCTCACCCACTGTCTCATCCACTGCCTCAAATACTGCCTCACCCACTGCCTTAACTGCTGCCTCAACCGCTGCCTCACCCACTGCCTCACCCACTGCCTCAACCACTGCCTCAATCGCTGCCTCAACTGCTGCCTCAACCACTGCCTCAACCGCTACATCAACCGCTGCCTCAACCGCTGCCTCAACCACTGCCTCACCCACTGTCTCATCCACTGCGTCAAATACTGCCTCACCCACTGCCTCAACGGCTGCCTCAACCGCTTCCTCAACCACTGCCTCTACTACTCCAGTTGCACTCAATCGACAAGCACCAAACGCAACGAATTATTGTGAAATGTTTGGAAGAGCACGGAGACTAAGGCTCACTCCAGCATAAACAAAGCTATACTGACGATGTGTCAACCACTCCCTCGTATTTTTGTACAATTTCCTTCTTCAATTCTATCATATTTATTATTATTATTATTATTATTATTATTATTATTATTATTATATTATTATTATTACTATTGTTATTACAGGTCCTCCATCACAAATCCGGCATCATTGGGACCTGTAGTGTGCCGGATTACTGAGTTTGCCGAATTACAGAGTGGTTAAGTTAGAATACACTTAATAAAATTAACCAACTTGACTTACACAGCTCATTGAACATCGGCAAAAATCGAACATTTACGCTACTTAGAGCTCAATTTCAAGGTACTTTTCATCATGAAAGCAATCAAAATCATGTCTATTTCTGTAATATATCTTCCATTGTATCAAATGAGTCCAAAAAATGAGAATACAACCATAAAAACCATACGAAAATATACTTCAAAGAGGCGGGTAATGGCTGAGAAGTGAACTCCCTTATTTATCGTCCGCCATTTTTATTTTTGTTGTATGTTAAGAAGCATCTTTTTATCAAACATTGCCCAAGTTTCAATGACATAGCCCAACAAACAACCGAGTAAAGAAAATATTTACCAAAAATCACATATGGCAAGCCCAAGCCAGGTACTGGAAATAAGTCACTTTGTCTGACTTTTCTGGGTTATCCCAGGTTCTCTATACATACACAGTTATGTATGATAATCTATGTAACTGTATTTGTGTATATCTGAATAAACTTATTTACTTCTAGTCTGTCAACCGAGTACAAGAAACCACCCATTCACTTATTTCAACTACCCAATAAAGTGGTCAGAAATTATCAATTTGGCCGATTTCACACAAATTTCAACAGATGCCAATTTCAGAATAGCGTCCAGAATAAACAATGTAGACATTCCTTGCGCTAAAATAACATTTTCTCTGTTCATTAGTCATGGCTACAGGACCCTCTTATATTACTCTTGCTTACCATTTGGAATTTTTATTCAAAAAAAATAAAAGATTTACTGTTATGCAGACTGCTGCATTATTGTAATAATTGTATAAATATGTCAATCCATTCTTGACTCCGTACTGGAATTTAGACTGGCAGGCGGGACAGGTATTGGACGGTGACGTCATTTGTTTACTCTTGAGCTTCGCTAAAGAATAGAACATTTTCGCTACTGTGAGCGCAATTTCAAGGTACTTTTCGTCATGAATGCAATCAAAATCATATCTATTTCTGTAATAAATCTTTCATTCTATCAAATGAGAAGGAAAAAATGAAAATATAACCATAAGAACCATACAAAATATCCCGCTAAGCGGCCACTATTGGCCTGAGAAGTAAACTCCGCTATTTATGGTTGATTTCTTTCTTTTTTGGTGTACGTGAAGAAGTATCTTTCCATCATACATTGCCCAAGTTTGAATAAGATAACCCAAAAAAACAACTGAGAAAATGACAATAATAATAAAATAATAATAATAGTAATAATAATAATAATAAATTAATAATAATAATAATAATAATAATAATAATAATAATATCTTTATTTACTACACGTACATGTACAAGGTATACAGGCCTAGCTGACATCAGTAAGTAAGTAAGTTTATTCAGGTATACACAAATACAGTTACATAGAATTATCATACATAGCAGCATATGTGTAGAGAACCTAGGATAACCAAAAAAGTCAGACACAGTGACTTATTTCTTGCTACTCCTACTTACACTTTGGTCACACTTCACAGACACGCACATGCATATATATATATATATACATACATCTAGGTTTTTCTCCTTTTTCTAAATAGCTCTTGTTCTTCTTTATTTCTTTTATTGTCCATGGGGAAGTGGAAAAGAATCTTTCCTCCGTAAGCCATGCGTGTCGTATGAGGTGACTAAAATGCCGGGAGCAATGGGCTAGTAACCCCTTCTCCTCTAGACATTTACTAAAAAAGAGAAGAAGAAAAACTTTATAAAACTGGGATGCTTGAATGTGCATGGATGTAGTGCAGATGACAAGAAACAGATGATTGCTGATGTTATGAATGAAAAGAAGTTGGATGTCTTGGCCCTAAGCGAAACAAAGCTGAAGGGGGTAGGGGAGTTTCGGTGGGGGGAAATAAATGGAATTAAATCTGGAGTATCTGAGAGAGTTAGAGCAAAGGAAGGGGTAGCAGTAATGTTGAAGGATCAGTTATGGAAGGAGAAAAGAGAATTTGAATGTGTAAATTCAAGAATTATGTTGATTAAAGTAAAGGTTGGATGCGAAAAGTGGGTCATAATAAGCATGTATGCACCTGGAGAAGAGAGGAATGTAGAGGAGAGAGAGAGATTTTGGGAGATGTTAAGTGAATGTATAGGAGCCTTTGAACCAAGTGAAAGAGTAATTGTGGTAGGGGACCTGAATGCTAAAGTAGGAGAAACTTTGTATAGAAAGGGGTTTAGTTATAGGTAATACATATTTTAAGAAAAAGAGGATAAATAAGTATACAAGATGTGATGTAGGGCGAAATGACAGTAGTTTGTTGAATTATGTATTGGTAGATAAAAGACTGTTGAGTAGACTTCAGGATGTACATGTTTAAAGAGGGGCTACAGATATATCAGATCACTTTCTAGTTGTAGCTACACTGACAGTAAAAGGTAGATGGGATACAAGGAGAATAGAAGCATCAGGGAAGAGAGAGGTGAAGGTTTATATAACTAAAAGAGGAGGCAGTTAGGGTAAGATATAAACAGCTATTGGAGGATAGATGGGCTAATGAGAGCATAGGCAATGGGGTCAAAGAGGTATGGGGTAGGTTTAAAAATGTAGTGTTAGAGTGTTCAGCAGAAGTTTGTGGTTACAGGAAAGTGGGTGCGGGAGGGAAGAGGAGTGATTGACGGAATGATAATGTAAAGAGAGTAGTAAGGGAGAAAAAGTTAGCATATGAAAGTAGAAGTGATGCAAGGAGGAAAGAGTATATGGAGAAAAGAGAGAGGTTAAGAGAGTGGAGAAGCAATGTAAAAAGAGAGCAAATGAGAGAGTGGGTGAGATGTTATCAACAAATTTTGTTGAAAATAATAAAAAGTTTTGGAGTGAGATTAACAAGTTAAGGAAGCCTAAAGATCAAATGGATTTGTCAGTTAAAAATAGGAGAGGAGAGTTATTAAATGGAGAGTTAGAGGTATTGGGAAGATGAAGGGAATATTTTGAGGAATTGTTAAATGTTGTTGAAGATAGGGAAGCTGTGATCTCGTGTATAGGGCAAGGAGGAATAACATCTTGTAGGAGTGAGGAAGAGCCAGTTGTGAGTGTGGGGGAAGTTCGTGAGGCAGTAGATAAAATGAAAGGGGGTAAGGCAGCCGGGATTGACGGGATAAAGATAGAAATGTTAAAAGCAGGTGGGGATATAGTTTTGGAGTGGTTGGTGCAATTATTTAATAAATGTATGGAAGAGGGTAAGGTACCTAGGGATTGGCAGAGAGCATGCATAGTTCCTTTATATAAAGGCAAAGGGGACAAAAGAGAGTGCAAAAATTATAGGGGGGTAAGTCTGTTGAGTATACCTGGTAAAGTGAATGGTAGAGTTATTATTGAAAGAATTAAGAGTAAGATGGAGAATAGGATAGTAGATGAACAAGGAAGCTTTAGGAAAGGTAGGGGATGTGTGGACCAGGTGTTTACAGTGAAACATAAGTGAACAGTATTTAGATAAGGCTAAGGAGGTCTTTGTGGCATTTATGGATTTGGAAAAGGTGTATGACAGGGTGGATAGGGGGGCAATGTGGCAGATGTTGCAGGTGTATGGTGTAGGAGGTAGGTTACTGAAAGCAGTGAAGAGTTTTTATGAGGATAGTGAGGCTCAAGTTAGAGTATGTAGGAAAGAGGGAAATAATTTCCCAGTAAAAGCAGGCCTTAGACAAGGTTGTGTGATGTCACCGTGGTTGTTTAATATATTTATAGATGGGGTTGTAAGAGAAGTAAATGCAAGGGCCTTGGCAAGAGGCGTGTAGTTAAAAGATAAAGAATCACACGTAAAGTGGGAGTTGTCACAGTTGCTCTTTGCTGATGACACTGTGCTCTTGGGAGATTCTGAAGAGAAGCTGCAGAGGTTGGTGGATAAATTTGGTAGGGTGTGCAAAAGAAGAAAATTAAAAGTGAATACAGGAAAGAGTAAGGTAATGAGGATAACAAAAAGATTAGGTGATGAAAGATTGGATATCAGATTGGAGGGAGAGAGTATGGAGGAGGTGAATGTATTCAGATATTTTGGGAGTGGACGTGTCAGCGGATGGGTCTATGAAGATGAGGTGAATCATAGAATTGATGAGGGGAAAAGGGTAAGTGGTGCACATAGGAGTCTGTGGAGACAAAGAACTTTGTCCTTGGAGGCAAAGAGGGGAATGTATGAGAGTATAGTTTTACCAACGCTCTTATATGGGTGTGAAGCATGGGTGATGAATGTTTGCAGCGAGGAGAAGGCTGGAGGCAATGGAGATGTCATGTCTGAGGGCAATGTGTGGTGTGAATATAATGCAGAGAATTCGTAGTTTGGAAGTTAGGAGGAGGTGCAGGATTACCAAAACTGTTGTCCAGAGGGCTGAGGAAGGGTTGTTGAGGTGGTTTGGACATGTAGAGAGAATGGAGCGAAACAGAATGACTTCAAGAGTGTATCAGTCTGTTTGTGGAAGGAAGACGGGGTAGGGGTCGGCCTAGGAAAGGTTGGAGGAAGGGGGTAAAGGAGGTTTTGTGTGTGAGGGGCTTGGACTTCCAGCAGGCATGCGTGAGCGTGTTTGATAGGAGTGAATGGAGACAAATGGTTTTTAATACTTGATGTGCTGTTGGAGTGTGAGCAAAGTAACATTTATGAAAGGGTTTAGGGAAACCGGCAGGCCGGACTTGAGTCCTGGAGATGGGAAGTACAGTGCCTGCACTCTGAAGGAGGGGTGTTAATGTTGCAGTTTGAAAACTGTAGTGTAAAGCACCCTTCTGGCAAGACAGTGATGGAGTGAATGATGGTGAAAGTTTTTCTTTTTCGGGCCACCCTGCCTTGGTGGGAATCGGCCAGTGTGATAATAAAATAATAAAAAAATGTTATAAAATTTTCTTATTATTCTATAATGAAGATAACATCTTATACTAAAAAGACTATCTACTACATGAGGGTCATTAAGACTATTTACAATATGAGGGTCACTATCTATAATACGAGTGACGTACTACTGTATAGAAAGGCACTTGTTATGCTGAGTATTTCTAGAAAATTAGGTCAGTGTCCCAGGATAACACCCACACCAGTCGACTAACACCCAGGTACCCATTTTACTGACGGGAACATAGACAACAGGTGGAAAGAAACACGTCCAATGTTTCTACCCTGGCTGGAATCGATAACAAAATCATTAATGGTTAACCCAACGCCAAAGGGTCCCATAAAAAATAAACCACCGTTACCCCTTTACTGGGGTAACATAGAC
The DNA here is from genome assembly GCF_026875155.1 of Cherax quadricarinatus. Classification (NCBI taxonomy): domain Eukaryota; kingdom Metazoa; phylum Arthropoda; class Malacostraca; order Decapoda; family Parastacidae; genus Cherax; species Cherax quadricarinatus. Next base: position 6,034 of record NW_026474427.1, read on the forward strand.
CTCTAAAAACACCTATGCCCTGGGTAATGAATATTACAAAATCTATAGGAGAGAAAAATAAACTTTTTTTTTCATGTTTATGGTGGAGTACGTGTTTTGAATAGACTGATGCAGTGGTCGGAGAAGTGGCAGATGCAGTTTAATATAGACAAATGCAAAGTTCTAAATGTTGGACAGGACAATAACCATGCCACATATAAACTAAATAATGTAGATCTTAATATTACGGATTGCAAGAAAGATTTAGAAGTTCTGGTTAGCAGTAATCTGAAACCAAGACAACAGTGCATAAGTGTTCGCAATAAAGCTATTAGAATCCTTGGCTTCATATCAAGAAGCATAAATAATAGGAGTCCTCAGGTTGTTCCTCAACTCTATACATCCTTGGTTAGGCCTCATTTAGATTATGCTGCACAGTTTTGGTCACCGTATTACAGGATGGATATAAATTCTCTGGAAAATGTACAAAGGAGGATGACAAAGTTGATCCCATGTATCAGAAACCTTCCCTATGAGGATAGACTAAGGGCCCTGAATCTGCACTCTCTAGAAAGACGTAGAATTAGGGGGGATATGATTGAGGTGTATAAATGGAAGACAGGAATAAATAAAGGGGATGTAAATAGTGTGCTGAAAATATCTAGCCTAGACAGGACTCGCAGCAATGGTTTTAAGTTGGAAAAATTCAGATTCAGGAAGGATATAGGAAAGTACTGGTTTGGTAATAGAGTTGTGGATGAGTGGAACAAACTCCCGAGTACAGTTATAGAGGCCAGAACGTTGTGTAGCTTTAAAAATAGGTTGGATAAATACATGAGTGGATGTGAGTTGGACCTGATAGCTTGTGCTACCAGGTCGGTTGCTGTGTTCCTCCCCTAAGTCAATGTGACCTGACCTGACTAGGTTGGGTGCATTGGCTTAAGCCGGTAGGAGACTTGGACCTGCCTCGCATGGGCCAGTAGGCCTTCTGCAGTGTTCCTTTGTTCTTATGTTCTTATATCATAGTTAGCCCTGTGCTATACTCTGTTTTCTCTAATATAAGCCCCCAAGACAAGGATAGGAGAATGGTATTTGTTTACCATATCTTCTTCATAACTCTGTCGAACTGCTCGGTGTTATGCCAAATATAATTCATTCTGGAGTATTTAACATGTTTTATGTTATTTATATTGTTTCTTATGTCATATTAGATCAATTGTGATAGGCAAATAAGCTGTAGTGTTGACATTAGCATAATAATAAAGCATATTCTCCTGCTTCATGAGACTGAGCTCATGGCAACCAACAGTGGCTTCAAAGCCACCTTATCTTTAATGGATACTGTACTGTGTAGGTGCTTTACATAATGAGAAGCATTTCTTTTATTCATTGGAACCATGGCTAGGGCTAAAAGTAAGCACGTTAAAACAATAAATAGAAAAAAAGAAATTGGAATGGCTATGCAGCAAGTAGCACCACCAAACAGTACCAGCAGGTTGGTGTGGCGACCCTGGAAATTTAAAATTATGCTAGCCAAAATTATTGCCGAATAACTGAAGGAACCGAATAACTGATTGCCGGATTTGTGATGGCAGACCTGTATTAGCAGTGGCAGAAATGTTTGATTCTTTGCTGTGTTCAAGAGTAAACACATGATATGCCTTTGACATACCTTTGAAGAATTTTGAGAGTATATCTACTCTCTGAGCCCGGCAATGGGTCAGGCTCATCTGGTGCTCACCTGGTCAGCCAGGCTGTTGCTGCTGGAGGCCTGCTGCCCCACATATTCATCACAGCCTGGTTTATCTGGCACCTGGTGAAGATACTTGTCGAGTTTCTTCTTGAAGGCTTCAACACTTGTTCCAGCAGTGTTTCTGATATCTTCTGGTAAGATGCTGAAAAATCTGGGACCCTGGATGTTGATACAGTGTTCCCTTATTGCCCCCACTGCACCCCTGCTCCTCACTGGGTTTATTTTACACTTCCTCCCATATCTCTCACTCCAGTATGTTGTTATGGCAGTGTGCAGATTTGGGACCAAGCCCTCGAGTACCTTCCAGGTATATATTATCATGTACATACCTCTCTCTCCTCTGCTCCGATGAGTACATGTTCAAGACTTGCAGGCGTTCCCAGTAGTTTAGGTGCTTTACTGGCTCAATGTGAGCCTTAAACGATTTCTGTATTTGTTCCAGCTCCAATATTTCTCCTGCCTTGAACGGGGCCGTAAACACTGAGCAATATTCTAAGTGAGGGAGCACTAGCGATTTGAAGAGTGTCACCATCGGCAATGTTTCCCTTGTTTTGAAAGTTCTCAATACCCACCCCTTCATCTTCCTGGCTGTCATGATCTTTGTCTTGTTATGGTCTTTAAAAGAAAGGTCCGCTGACATAATTATTCCAAGGTCTTTTACGTGTTCCTTACGTCCAATACGTCTGAATAGCCATTCCAATATGCAGTCATGAATGGGTTTACGTTATTTATACTGTAGTTTAATAGCAAATAATGAACAAACAAAACACTCACCACACAGTGGTGGGAGGGCTGGCTGCCAGTTGTGGGGGTCGGAGGGAGGGTAGTAGGGACTCGCAGGTAGCGGGGAAATTAAATATGATTTGGCGGCTGGGAATTTGGCAGTTGGGAATTCGCGAATGTGTGAAGCCTGCAAAAGTTGAAAAGCGAAGTTGGGGAGACCTGTACTCTCAATGGGAAGGGAAACAATGTACTCATCAGTGAAAGGTGCATAAGTGTTAGGTGAACACAAGGGGGGTTAAAATGCTCACTAAGAAGTGTTTTAAATGAAAAAGGTATGCATATACGTTATGCCCAAATTTTTTGTGAACAGCAGAAGAATTTCCACAGAATCGGAAGTCACAAGCAAAGCATTAAATGTGAGAGATAATTTTAAAGCAACAGTTCCCCCAATAGTGAGTTGAGTTATCTAAAAATTACACAAAACCAATGTGTAATACTTTTTGATCAAGGCCACAAAGGTCCTTCATAAGAAAACAGTGTTGCAGAAACGAAAAAACAACCCTAGCCAAAGTAAGTTAGATATAGGGGGTTTTTCCACAATTCTGGAAAACAAAATATGACCTACCAAAATCACTGTTGGACTAGGAAACAGGATAAAGCAGTAGGCTGTGGAAGCCTAAGTCTGTGCAGATCCAGGTTTTAAAAAGAAAACAGTTTGCAGCATAAAAGAGCTAAGGTCAAATTGCCTGCCCTGACATACAGATGGACCACTATTGTCCAATTGATTTAATCATTGGAAGTTATTATTATCATGTTTTGTGCAAAATATAGTAAGTAAACATGATGTTCATTGCTGAAAAAAGCAGGAGGCCCATGATATGTGGTCCTTCCCTCTCAAAGTGGGGAAAAAAGCTGAATTGATTCGTGGGGAAAAAATACTCGTTCGAGAAAAACCTTGATATGTTACCCGTAAAATTTTTCTTACTGGAAGAAAAGAATGAAAAAGTTTATAAAATTTGTAGGGTTTTAGTGCGATAGGTACTGAGTAAAAAATCAAACTCACAAGAGTTCAGACTTATAATCATATTTGAACACTGTCAAAATAAAGAGGGCAGTATTGGGTTAGGTACCATAGAAATTAAAAACACCCCACTGCCCAACAATTATGCAGGGTTTCGGACAAATGAAAACACAAAATACATAAGCTCAGGAAAAATCCCGGCTGCTGATGTCTATGAAATATATCAAGAACAGTTGGGCAATAAAATCATTGAGGGAAGTAGTCGAGATAATTGAAGACGAAACTCATTCTCCCCACCATGGAGTCGAAAGATTCTGAAACCACTCACTAGTGTTGATATAATTGCGCGACGTGCAAATAAAAAATGTGCAAGTCTTAATGATTGTTGATACCAGACCCCCCTCTAACTGAGAAGCTTGGGATGTGCTTATGAAATTTACACAAAAACCCTATGCCTACACGGTGTATTTCCAAAAACTTTCTCAGAGGGTACAAAAAAAAAGAATTATATCGATTCTTGGGCCTGAAATCCAATGATCCCCAAAGTCCCCTGAAAAAATTATCATTTCAAAACAGTTTTTGGTGCAACATCCCCTCCATTCTTTTTAGAAGTACTCTAAATCACATTTGAAGAAATCTGAAAGTCCCCTTTAAAGAAATTTAAAGAAAA
>NW_026474428.1:0-10000 GCF_026875155.1 Cherax quadricarinatus
AACACTAAATTAAACTCCATCTCAAAGATATCCCTACTCCTTGTACATTGGGTTTCCACGATATTGAATTGTTAGAAGATAGTCCAATAAAGCAATCCCCTTACCGGGTCTCTCCTGCTAAGCAAGAATTAATTCAACAAGAAATAAATACATTACTGGAATATAATTTGATAGAACCCAGTTGGACACAAGCCAGAGCAATTTTGAGTATCAAATAGAAGGACTAAACGTCACAGTAATTTTTACTTATTTAATTTTTTTTCAGATTCATGGGATCATGTGATGGACATTTCATATTCCCAGCTAAATGCCTTGTAGGACGCCATTTTTGAAAAACATTCCTCCGTTTTCGGCAGATTCGAAGTATATGAGTTTTGGCCTTTAACTCATTAAGAGTTGATCCAGTAAGAATTTATCTAATATTAATTTTTTTTTTAAATATAATTTTACATAGGATGAAGTATAGTTAATTACTTTTGAAGGTTGAGATATTGAAATATTTCAAGTATAAAGAAAAACAAACTTTTTTTTTCAGAATAATATAATTCATTATAATTTTTACTAAGTGCACACAGTGACCGAAATGTCCCTCTTAATTAACTTATTATCAGATTTGTTGACAGTTTAAAACAATAAAATCTTTCAAAATAACCTACTGCAGCTTATTTTGGAACTATGTATAATGAATGCGCATTTGTTTCCCAATTTTTTCATGTTTTGATTTAGTGGTACTATTAAAATTACAAATAATGAACTTCTGAGATTGAAAAAAAAAAAACTATAATATCGTTTTTATTTTCTTACATAATAACAGCATTACTTAAGTGGGTTACGGAACCCGTTTTCTTTTTATCTTCAGGGAGCTCCCAACTAGAATTAATACAAGATGTCAGAAGAAATTGAAGTGAGATCAAACGCCAGAAGACAGGATGTGGAATATGTATATGTTACAAACAGTTACCATTACGTAAGCTAACTAATCTTCATGATCTTATTTCTAGGTAAATATTAAATGATACTGCAACTGTTCGAATTTTTCAAGCTTTCTCAAGTGTCCCAATACATATCCAACAACAAAACACCATTAGTATTACTCAAGAAACAAACTTCTCAGTCAAGTGATATCGACCCCAGACAGTCTTTAAGAAAATTAACTTCTGCTCATTCACGGGTCTATGGAAAATCTTTCATTTTTTTTCTAAGCGCAAGTCAAAATATATAAAAGGAACCAATGAGCGTAAATCTCTCATTCCAGCAAGAGTGATAACAAAAGAGTTCGCGAAATTGCAATGCAACGTTCTGATATAGACATTTTAAAAACATTGTTGCAGGAGAGGCACATTATCATGAGATTTGTTATGGGGATTACACGAAAAAAAAAATAATATTGCAAACGATACTGATGTTAATTACCAAAAAATACACAAGTCATCTTTCATTAGAATATGTGACTGTTATATGATGGATGCGTTTTCATATCTACGAATTATTAATTTTGCTACCTAACTGCCCAAACTATATCCTTCATAAATGAAAATGGCATAGATAATAAATCTAACTCAACAAAGAAACATATATTTGATCTTAGTGCTCGAACTTTGGCTCGCTATTACCTCACAGTAGAGCATCGAGCAACAACATCGAAACAGCTATGTGAACAGATCTCCTTGCAGTAACATGGATTCAATTATCCAAACCCTGAAAAACATTGTATCTAAAGATGACACCAATATTGTCTTTCTGGTTGATCTGCTAAAGAACACGTAGACTAACCTATTTCAGCAAGACTCTACAGAGCTTACATTATAACTGGATTAGTTGCCCCATCTGATATTAATGATGATATACCGACAACTGAACAGAAGGGGACGAAGCTTACCAGAATTTCCAGGAACAAGAAATACAAGCAGATGAAGATTTTCATAACAACATGAGAAAATTCAAATGACAAACGTTCAGTACAATGAAGAAAAAAACATTCAAAGATAGAAAGCAAGAAGGTTATTTTAAAGGCTGACAGAAAAGAGTCAAGAAATATATTACTCACTGCTCTGAACAGTGACTTAGACATGAGCGAGGTTTCTGCCATACACTTGAACTATTTCAACGGACGCTGATTACAGCAACTGATTTATTACACAAACTTTGATAATCCTTCCTTTAGCACACCTCACATCCCTTCCTAACTTTGCCTTTGCTGTCCTGTCCACCCTTACTTATCCTTTGATCCTGCGTCAATTCCTGTCCTGCAGCGCTGTATGACCCTAGTAGGTTTAGCGCTTCTATTTTTATTATAATAATAATAATAATAATAGTTAACGTTGATGGAACAATAAAGAAAAATTACAGAGCTTATCTTGTAAAGCAACTGGACTATAACGAGTCACTACCTGAAGAGGCCCTTCATAACAATGTCAAGCTTCTAGATGCCATGACACTAATTCGAAAAGTTAAGGTAGAAAATCACACATTTAAAGAACTTACTCATTATGATTGTTCACAAATAAGTCATGCAGGCTGAGATAGCAACAGTACTGTTGTTTGTTAGCCATAACTCTACGGAAGCAATGATGTTCAGTCACAGAAAACGTGGAGAGAACATAAAGAACTGAAGATGATTCTTGGCATGTACAAAAAGTAAGAATAAACTGAAAAATTGTCTGGTTGATAGATGGAGAGGAAAAAAAGGAAGAGAACGCCTTGGGCCTAAGAATATGTTAGTTACATATAGTGAGAAATGCATTGAACTTCCCCAAAAAAGTCATGAAATGGTCAGTGTTCTGAAAACTAGCCAAGAAAAGTAAATACTCGCAACCATTTAAACGTACCTCTTTATGCTAAATTCCATAAAGGTTATATAGCACCTGTAGAATGTGTGGTATACAGATTCGATCCAAGGAATAAGAGGATTTCCAGTTTTTTTTATCAAGAGCCCCTCATGATGAAGCATATTCAAATTATTTTTGGCAAAACATTTGTATAACATATCGAGATTAAAAGTGGCAAAATAGTACCTACAAACTTCATTAACAATACAATCCTTCGTCGAATATAAACGAGTGCATAAATTTTGGAGCCAGTCAGAAGGGGCTTTCTATAGTTATCGCATGCAAACCAATTTCTGGAATGATGTACATAAACTTCAGCAAGGAATATCTGTTCTTGCCATTATTCCACGACTGATCCTCAGGGTTGAAAATTTGAAAGCTATCTGGAGGAATGATAGGGATGTGTCAGTTCGGAGAATCATTGAACTGTGATATCTGTACACTTTTTGACAAAATGACTATGATGATGAATGTTTTTTGGGGGGGACACCCTGCCATGGTGTGAAATGTCAGTTTTTTTTTTTTTAATGTAGCTAAGCTGGAAAATATAAACTGACGACACAAAGAAGTTATTAATATTTACTTTAGCTCACATGAACGTCGAGAAATAGCAAGTGCATTTGTCTCCATTTTGCTCAGATGTAAAATAAAGAGTATTGATAAGGTGATTAAGCAAATTAAAAGGCATTTGAGATAAACATCTTAATTCATTAAGACACGTATTAAACTTTTCTACTTAATAATGAGCGTAGGACATGGTAACAGTGCAAGCAACTTACTAAGCTGCAGCACATTTTTTTTTAAATATGATCAACATCATTTATACATGATCAATATATTTACTGAATGTTAGTAAACAGAGACATAATATTAAAACTAGTTAAAATTCATTAATCAAACTTTATTTCACATTTTTTCAACAAAAGTAATTGAAATAACATATTTATTAGTAGTTACACTTGTTAACATAGGATAGTAAATGCCTTTATGAACTTTAGATAAACCTAATAATTTCCGGAGCTTACAGTATATCAACAATTCAGGATAAACTCTCTGCTTACACTCTCAGACTTCATCTTTCATAAAAACTTACTTATTTTATCTTCTTTTTAAGAAGAATTATTAGGACATTATTACTAAGATATTCATATTTCGAATAACGTTAAATGTTTTCCACTTTATAAATATAAATTTAATACAAATATAAATTTAATAAAATCACACCATTTTTAAACTGCGAGAAATTATAATTGGGACCAATTATACAGAAAGCAGGATTCCAAAGAAGTTTTTTTTTTCTGAAATCCTTGTTGCTGACTGTCTACATTACCGACTTCTTTGGAATAAAGAGCGAAATTTATCTGAAGACACAAAACCACCAGACAGATAAATCCAGAGAATGCTAGCTATTTTAGAGATTTATTAAAGCGTATATATAACTGTAGCACAAAGTTTATACTACAAATCTTTATACCATAGGTAAAAACCTTATTTAGGTTATGTGCAAAGTTCTAGTCTCCATATTACTGAGTGGGACATCAGAGAGGAATGTCGAATCAGGAATCTCCCTCATGAATAAGAATTCAATGTTCAAATGGATAAGCAGATGTATAAAGGGAGAATAAGCCACATGAGGATGGCAATCTTGTTCTGCATTGTTAAGATAGCTTGTTCGCGATTTTATTGCAGTATTAAGGGAACATATACTGTATAAAAGACGTTGCAACGTCTAGGGAGGAAAGACAGTACGCTAAACAATGAATTTAATTTTGATTAAATATATATTTAGAAAGGATGTAGGAGAGTACGAGCGGAAGAAACTGCTTTAATAGCTTCTTGAAAATGTACTCTAAAAGTAAAGCTACTCAGGTCCTAATCTCACTCAGCAACTCTCATTGCTAAGTGAAAGTAGCACTTAAAAGTAGCTCCTGCCAGTAGCTCTAATCCAATGTTCTTTCCTTTGACTTTCCAAACAAGGATGAGGAATGAACCAGATAGTCGTACTTGTGTCCCAAAACATGTAGTGACGAGCAGTGAGGTGTTGATGGCATCATGAATCTTGTGTAGCAGAACAGGTGTCTGACATCACTGACAATTTGTGTACCAGTACAGGAAGGTATTATCAGTTGCTTGATTATTTACAGTGAGCTGCGACGCATATTTCATCCAGCATGCATCTGAAATAACAAACTCAGTCATTTGCTGCTATAGTAGTTTCATCAGTGAAAAAAACTTTTGCAGTTCTCTCTGGAAACTGCGTTTCACTTAATTATTTTCGCTTATAATCATTAAGTGAATAAAAGAAATTAAGAAACAAATGTAAACAAAAGTTTCAAACATTAGTTATCATTGAATTAGGAAATTACCTTCAACAATTATCTTTCAAGCTTTTGTTTAAAGAATTCACGAAATTTCCCAATTCGAAACATTAGCATATAAATTTGTATGAAAAAAAAATACACTGGTTATCTTCCAATTTTCAGAAAAATTTTCCTGATATCTCACCGACTCTTTACATCGTTCCTCCTAACAGCGTTAAGCAGATACGAGTCACTTCAACCTCTTGCAAGGCCGAGGGATGGGTGGGGTGATCCCCTGCCGTGGAGCAGAGGCTCTTGAGCCTAGGAATTGAACCTTTTCATGTTCCTTGGATCGAATACAAATACGTCAACTCTCCCATTCCTTGTGGCCTTATTAAAAGGGAATATTTTTTTTTCTTTTTGTGAAATTCAGCTCTGAGATGGAAAGAGAAGGACTCATTTTCCTGCTTGTTCTGACTTAACTTTTGTTGCAAGTGATGAGGTGGTTTTGTCACTCTACATAATGGAAACTGGATTATCTTAAAGTATGTCAGGTGACACTCCAGTGAGACAACGGATGGCCAGCTGACAGGATGACCATCTGACAGCCGAAGTATTGCTGAAAGTTGCCTGTGAATCTACGAGTAACCACCTAGTTATGACTCTTGGCTATGTTTCCTGTTCGCCTGCCGCCATTGTTAGTTGAAAGTCTCTCTCAATAGGCAATTTTGCTAAGCCTTACTTAGACAGTTCTGGAGGTGCTAAACTGGTGCTGCACACCTTAATGCGATAAAGTAATAAGTCTAGGAGCTGTACCGTATTTTTGAAGTTATTATAACCCAGATATTTGTTTATGCTTATGGACGCCAAGTGTTTGCGACACCATCTAACGACCCTGGCATGGTCATTGACCTTCCACTAAACCGAGAATCACTTTTGTGCAATTACTAGTTTTATCCAAACCCGGTACCAGCATTCTACCTAACCCCTCTGGTACTTCTGACCCCTGCATTATCTTAACTATGGAATTGGCTTCAACCGTGACATAACGATGGTTCACATTTCTAAGCATCCCTGAATGACCTCATACTTGCACAAGAACTTATGAGCCATATCAGTCAAGATATCTACTTCCATTATCTGAACAGCAGAATGCGCATTGCTAACAGTTAAATATTCTGACAATATGACAAATTAAATTCGGCTCCACACCATTGGACTCCAGTGACTATTCTACTTTTGAAAGTATAAAAATTAAGTGTCTTATAATTTTTTAACTATCTCTTTAAGTGAGAAATTACTTTACATTTTTTCTCTGTTGCTTATGTATCTGTTGCCATCTATTCATGAATGGAAAGATTCTTTGTGAATTTGCCTTTTGAATCATGAAGTTATTTTTAAAAATTCTACTATGAAGAGCATAGTTATGCCTATGAGATTAGTAAAATACTGTGAGTTTGTGTGAATATAAATCTTATTCCCTGTAGTTAAAACTGGGAAATCGTTATAGCGGAGACAAAGGTACCACATGTGAGAAAAGAGACTTGAAAAAGGAAACTGAAGGTCTTATTTCCAATGAACTTCATCATGAAACAAATTAAGAGGTCCTACAAGGAGTATTGAAGTAGATGAATCATGACAATTAAATATTTAGCCCAAAAGAAACTGATGTTGAAAAGTCGATAAATGAGGAGCATACACGACCAAATGATCTGTGAATCTTGCTGTGTAATGAAGTAAAGAAAAGACAGTTACACAAGCTTTACTTGTGACTGTCTAGCTGTATAGAACTTTAAGATAGTTCAGCACCGTAGTCTTTTCTTCATTATTCTCGGTAATAAGCCTCTGTATGCAAAGTAGTTATACAGTATAATGGATATCAGATTATGAAAATATAATTGATGGAAACGGACAAGAAGGCTACATTTCCGAAAAAAAAAGATATGGAAGAGTAAGAGCTGGGCCAATTAATTTAATGATAAACAAATCAGAGCATGAACCACTTCCTTTATTAGCAATGCAAGGATGTCACTGAAAGATTCTTCCTGAAACAATGAGAAGCAGGAAGGAGGAAGGGGGCAAAGTACATAGACAACCCATAGAGGAAAAAAGAAATTTTCAATAAACATTTTTTGGAAGCTAAGACAAAGAAAAGGAGGGCATTAAAAACGCAGAATAAGAGAGATGAAAGCGAAAAAGGATAGGAGAGTGGTCCAATGCAAGAATCTAAAAAGCAGGAATAATTCACAAAAAATATGAAAATCACATAGTGACATACGCTGCAATCCTTCCCAACCTGCTTGCACAATATCACATGAAGAGAAAATGATCACTTAAGCAGACTGAAAATAATGGGGAAGAGCTCATGGAGGATTATAATAACAGTGTAACATATTCAATAAGAAATTCCAAGAAGTATTCATAAGAGTAACAGAAAAAGTACCATAAACAAGAGAGGCAGGAACTTGTCACAGAATCCTAAACCACGTAGCTGTGACCGAAATATAAATATATATATATATATATATATATATATATATATATGCAAAACAACCACTGTTAAAGAATAGAGAAATTCCAAGCGCTTTCGTGACTACTCACATTATCAAGGAACAATAAAAGTAATGCATCAAAGGAAGGCATATAAAAGGTCTAAACCACACCTCACTATCACATCCCACAACAAAGCAACACCTGATGCGCGACTCATAAGAAAGGGAACACTGCAGCAGGCCCGCTGGTCCAACCAGACAGGCCCTTCACACAACCCACGAACAAACTATTCTACCCAAGAATTAAGAATTTTAAAATTTATTATTTGTCCAATGTAAATTCTTCCAAATTCTATTAATTATAAATGGATCTAATTTATATAAACCAAAGGAAATATTCATATTATTGTCAAAACTGCTTTTTATGAAACAAGATTCAATTATGTTCCTGTCGACCATGAACTTGCTTGATACAACTTTCTCAACTTTTTGAAAATCAATTGGATGTTTAAAGTCTCTCACATGAATAAGTAGAGCATTGGAATCTTGTCCAGTTCTAATGCTATATTTATGTTGTTTTAATCTTAGTTCGAGACTTTACCAGTTTGACCGTAATAAACTTTATCGCAAATTTTACAAGGAATCTTATAGACACACCCGTCAGCATTTTGAGGTGAATTCTTTATCAAAAGTTTTTTTACTGTATCAAGATTTTTAAATACAACTTTGATATTAAAGTCTTAAGAAGAAGGCATATCAACCAAGTTTTCATGGTAAGGGAGAACCAACATATTTTTAGTTTAAAAAGGCTGGTTGTCCCTTTTTGAACTGTAAAAAGTATTTCTAGCAATTTTAAAGGATTTATCAATTACCTTTCTTGGGTATTTCAAATCATCAGCTATTTCATAAATTTTGGATATTTTCTCATCTATGAACTCTGGACTACAATATGTAAAGATCTCAAAAACATTGATGAGAAAACAGACAGTTTAACTCTATCTTGATGTGAACAACAATAGTGGACATAGGAACAGTTATTTGTAGGTTTTCTGTAAATTTTAAATTTAAATTCATTATTACCCTTAATAATTAAAACATCTAGAAAAGGCAATTAGTTATTTTCTTCAAACTCAACAGTAAAGTTTATAGAATGGGCTAAGCTATTTAATTTACCAAGGAAAATGGTGTATATCTACATTCTTGGGCATAAGACACAAAATATCATTAACACATCTGAACCATTTAGCTCTATTAGGGAGGATTGTGTTAAGCAGCCTTGTTTCAAAAAATTCCATGTATAGGTTACTAAGAACAGGTGAAAGAGGATTTCCCCATTGCCATACCAAACTTCTGAGTGTAAAACTTATCATTAAATGCAAATTTTGCTTCAACAATGCAAAGTTTAACAAGTTTAATTATAGTAGGAACTGGCAATAGTAAATCATAATTAACGAGTTCTTCAGATAAGAAACTTAACAAATCATCAACAGAAATTTTCGTAAAAAAAGGAAGTAACATCAAAACTAACCATGTTAAAATCATTTAAGTCAGTCAAGGAGTTAATTTATCAACTAAATCTATGTTGTTTTTAACATTAAAGTTAGAAATTTTGCCAACAATAGGGCTCAAAATGTCAACAAGCCATTGGATAATTTATATAAAAACTGATCCTATGGAGCTAATAATTTGGGCTGACTGGATTCCCTGGCTTGTGTGTTTTTATTAGTCCATACATGTAAGGTAGATATGGATTAGTGGAAGTAAATTGTTTGATTAATTCATCTTTGCCTTTCAATTGAAGTTTTATTGTTATATTGAAATTGCTGTTAACGGCTTCTAGGGGATTTTTTCTAATTTTATAATTAATAGAATATGGAAGAATTTACATTGCACAAATAATAAATTTTAAAATTCTTAATTCTTGGGTAGAATAGTTTGTTCGTGGGTTGTGTGAAGGACCTGTCTAGTTGGTCCAGCGGGCCTGCTGCAGTGTTCCCTTTCTTATGAGTCGCTCGTCAGGTGTTGCTTTGTTGTGCGATGTGATAGTGAGGTGTGGTCTAGACCCTTTATATGCCTTCCTGTGATGCATTACTTTTATTGTTCCTTCATAATGTGAGTAGTCACGAAAACACTTGGAATTTCTCTATTCGAACCCAGGCGAGGGCCTGGGTTCGATTCCCAGCCAGAGTAGAAACATTGGACGTGTTTCTTTCAACCTGTTGTCCATGTTCCCCATCAGTAAAATGGGTACCTGGGTGTTAGTCGACTGGTGTGGGTCGCATCCTGGGACACTGACCTAAGGAGGCCTGGTCACAGACCGGGCCGCGGGGGCGTTGACCCCCGGAACTCTCTCCAGGAAACTCCCGGTAAACACACACAC
>NW_026474430.1:0-10406 GCF_026875155.1 Cherax quadricarinatus
TAATATTTTTTTTTCGGGTCTTAACTTGAATAGTTATCTGAATGCAGATGAAAAATTCTTTCCCCATCATCATCAGTGGTTCTATTTTGAAGTGAGCAACATGGAGGCACATACACCTTATATTTCAATATCATAAAAATGAAAAGCCAAATAGTGAATTTAATTTTGGTAAGTAATTTAAGTTAAACATTTAGGTATTGATTTTAAATATCCCTCCTTGCTGCAGGTGATGACACTTAGTTAGATTTTTAACCCATTTATCTGAAATCAGATTTATGTTTATTTTTAAGTAGGAGACATAAGTACAGTGCCTGCAATCTGAGGAGTAGAGATATGTTGCAGTTTTTGAACTGTAGAAATCAGCATGCCTCTGGCAAGACAGTGTAGAGTGAGTGATGAAAAGTGTTCTCCTTTTTTAGGTCACCCTGCTTCGGTGGGAAATGGCCGATGCATTAAAAAATGTAGAAAACACTCAAGATGTTGGAAATGTGTTTCTTCAAGCTCAAAATGTTATATTTGCATTAAGTAGGAGGCAAATAATTTATATCTCTTAATTTAAAGCTTACATTTGTCCCCACCTCTATAAACCACTCAGTCTCATTATGTTCTAGACTATAACATTAGAATGAGGGTAGCAACTCATTGCTGGCACATACTCTACTCCTTTTATCTCTTCCCTCCCATGTGATGGGACAGAATAGATGTTCATTAGGGTTTGTATTTTTTTTTTAACAAGTCGGCAGTCTCCCACCGAGGCAGGATGACCCAAAAAGAAAGAAATCCCCAAAAAGAAAATATTTTCGTCATCAATTCAACACTTTCACCTCACTCACACATAATCACTGTTTTTTGCAGAGGTGCCCAGAATACAACAGTTTAGAATATATACGTATAAAAATACAAAAATAAAACCCCTCCAAACTGCCAATATCCCAAACCCCTCCTTTAAATGCAGGCATTGTACTTCCCATTTCCAGGACTCAAGTCCAGTTTATAAAAATAACTGGTTTCCCTGAATCCCTTCACTAAATTTTTACCCTGCTCACACTCCAACAGCTCGTCAGGTCCCAAATACCATTTTTTCTCCATTCACTCCTATCTAACATGCTCACGCACACTTGCGGGAAAGTCCAAACCCCTCGCCCACAGCACCACCTTTACCCCCCCCTCAGTGCACCACTCCCCTTTTTTCCTTCATCAATTCTTTTGATTAATCTCATCCTTCATAAACCATCCGCTGACACGTCAACTCCCAAATATCTGAAAACATTCACTTCTTCCATACTCCTCTCCAGTTTGATATGCAATTTTTTTTTATCTAAATCATTTGATACCCTCGTCACCTTACTCTTTTCTATGTTCACTTTCAACTTTCTACCTTTTACATACTCTCCCAAACTCGCCCACTAACCTTTGCAACTTTCTTTAGAATCTCCCATAAGCACAGTATCATCAGCAAAAAGTAACTTTTGTCAATTCCCATTTTGTATTTTATTCTCCATAATTTAATCCAACCCCTCTCCCCAACACCCTAGCATTTACTTCTTTTAAAACCCCCAAATCTATAAATATATTAAACAACCATGGTAACATTCCCACATCCCTGTCTAAGACCTACTTTTACTGGGAAGTGTCTCCTTCTCTTCTACACTCCCTAACCTGAGCCTCACTATCCTCATAAAAACTCTTTACAGCATTTAGTAACTTACCACCTATTCCATTGTACTTGCAACATCTGCCACATTGCTTCCCTATCCATCTATCATATCCCTTTTCTAAATCCATAAATGCAATAAAAACTTCCCTACCTTTATCTGAATACTGCCTAAACATATATGCTTCAATGTAAACACTTGATCTACACATCCCTACCCCACTCTAAAACCTCCTTGTTCATCCCGCAATTCTACATTCTGTCTTACCTCTAATTCTTTCAATAAAAACCCTACCGTACACTTTTTCCTGGTATACCAGTAAACTTATTCCTCTATAATTTTTACAGTCCCTTTTGTCCCCCTCCCTTTATATAAAGGTTTGTATGTATCACCAATTAAATATAATGCTACAATATAAAAACATGAAAGAAAGTGCTTAAAATACCTATGCATAGCAGTGCTATGTAATAATTTACAATAATTTTTGTTTCCTTCACCAAATTCAACTTCAGTAACAAAAACATAAGGTGGGACCAAGTAAACCACGCCCTAAGTCTTATAAACTGGTTAGATAGCCAAAAGCAACACTGATCCAAACCTATGTCTAGAACAAATTAACTCTGGGGCACTCGAGGTATGCTCAAGGCATATTCCTTTCAAGAAAAGGAAAAATGTAAACTAGAAAGAGAAAGGCGCTCCCTTTACAGGTGAAAGCAAAGAATAACAGAGCAGCTAAAAGAGACCAATATTATCTGTAATATGTAGGCAGACACTGGTCAGAGAAATAGCAAACATCAAACTAAAGTTAATGGAATCTTACAGGAGCAAGATATACGAGAAGAACTAAAGCCATAAATGAAATTGAAAAACCCAAAATATTTCTTTTCTTATGCAAAATCAAAGTCAAGAACAACATCCAGTTTTAGGCCCCTATTTAAAATGAGACGGGTCCTACACAGATGGCAGCAAAGAAATGAGTGACCTACTCAAGTCTCAATATGACTGGGTTTTTTAAATTGAGCCACTAACCAGACTGAAAGTCGATAAACTTAAATTATTTTTATGAGAGACAAAATTTTGGGTTTTAGACACGTGGCCGGGGCAGCTAATGCTCTCACTTCAACACACTGGGGCCGGGGTTCAAACCCCCGGTGGGGTAGAAACATTTTGATGTGTTTTCCTTACACATGTTGTCCTGTTCACCTAGCAGTAAAATAGGTACCTGGTGTTATTTTGACTGGTGTGGATCGCATCCTGGGGGACAAGATTGAGGACTTCCTTGGGTTATCCGGGGTGGCTAACCCTCCGGGGTTTAAAAATCCGAAAAAAATCTTATCACAAACCTATCTGATATTATCCGGGACGCCAAATGACTTCGAAAAGGGGATAAATGATATGCTATGGACTCTGCCCAGGCCCAGACTCGTGGAACTCCGTTTTTCATAAAGAACTGCAAGAAGCCCCTATCACATGCTTTTACCATCCTATGGAGAGGGAGCATGGGCAACAAGGGTCGTCCCACAGCTGCTAAAAACAACAGACATAGCCCCACTCCAAAAAGGGGGGCAGTAAAGCAATAGCAAAGAGCTATAGAATCGACAGTGCTAATGTCCCATCATAAAAACTTTGAAAGGGATCTAAGAAGCAAGTTTGCCACCTATCTAGATACCCATCTGTTACACAACCCGGGGTAACATGGGTTTAGAGGCGGGTTTCGCTCCTCTCTGTCCCAACTACTGGACCACTATGACAAGGTCCTGGATGCTATGGAAGACAGACAAAATGCATGTGTAGTATACACAGACTTTTTCAAAGCCTTTGACAGTTGTTACCATGGTGTAATAGCACACAAAATGCTTGATAAAGGAATAGCAGAAAAAATTGGTAGATGGATCTATAATTTCCAAACAAATAGTACACAAAGAGTAGTATTAAACAGAGTAAAGTCTGAGTGCCTACGGTTAAAAGCTCTGTTCACAAAGGTACAGTACTTGCTTCCCCTCCTTTCGTCATCCTCATAAACTGACATAGACAGGGATGTAAGCCACAGTACCATGTGTTCCTTTGCAGATGATACCTGAATTTGCATGACAGTGTCCTCCATTGAAGACACCGCAAGACTCCAGGTGGATATCAACCAAATTTTCAATGGACCCGCAGAAAACAATATTAAGTTCAATGATGAAAAAAATTTCAGTTACAGGTCTCACTCAACATTCGCGAGGGTTAGGGGATCAAGATCCTCGCGAATGTTGAAAAATGTGAAATTTTTGGTGCCCCAAAATATTTAGGGAAATATAATACAAAAACTGCTTCTTTAACTTGTTGAACCATGAACAATCATTTAAAAAACGTGAAAATGTCGTAAATTGTACTAAATATATACATGTTATGCTTTAATAATTGTATGTTATTAAATACCACAGACTCCACCATCCACCACTGCCTCCACCACTTCCTCAACCACTGCGAGTCCCTACTACCTCCCTCCCACCACCGCAACTGGCAGCCAGCCCTCCCACCACTCAGTGTGGTGAGTGTTTTGTTTGTTCATTATTTGCTATTAAACTACAATAATAAAATTTTAAAACCCCTTCATGACTGCATATTGGAATGGCTGTTCGGAAAGGTATTAGATGGTTTACATCATGTGGTTACTCTTGAACACAGCAAAGAATCGAACATTTTGACTACTGCTAATAATTTACTTTTTTATTTATTTATTTAATTTATTTAGTAATTTGAAGCATACATACAGAGGTAACAAAAAATACAGGTAAGAGCAGCATGCCAAAGCCACTTATATGCATAGCATTATGGGCAGGCTTAAAATTAACTTAAGATTAACTAAGCAATGGGTGTAATCAGTGATAAAAACTTTTTAAAACAGATAACAAAAAGCATAAATGGTATTACAAAGACAGGTCATATGGTTGCATGCATTGCTGTACATTCAGTAGAATGGAGTATTCTGTTAGGTAAATGTATTTAAAAAATAACAAAGTTAGATTGGGTCTTAGGTTTAACATTTGTGTGATATAATTGTGAGAAACATTTAAGATATACAATTTATAAGGTTCAGTTATTCAGTATTTATTTGGTTTTGGGTGAGTAATTGATCTTTGAGAAGAGACTTGAATTTATAAACAGGTGTGGTTTTCTTTTTATATTTACAGGTAATGATTCCAGATTTTAGGGCCTTTTATGTGCATTGAGTTTTTGCATAGCGTGAGATGGCACGAGGAAAAATCAAAGAGTGATCTGTGTCTTGTGTTATGGCATGTGTCTGTTGAGGTTGGCAAGATTTTGAGGGGAGGGGTTTAAAATCAGGTTAAGTGTTCTATGTATGTAATAGGTGCAGTAATAAGTATGGATGTTTTGTATGGTGAGTAGGTTAAGTGTTTTGAATATTGGTGGAGTGTGCTGCCTGTAGTGGGGAATTTGTTATATTCTGACTGCAGCCTTTTGTTGGGTAATTAGTGGTCTGAGATGGTTAATTATTGTTGAGCCCCATGCACAAATTCCATAGGTGAGATAGGGGTAAATAAGAGAGTAATATAGGGGCAGGAGTTTCTGACTGTGGAACATAGTAACGTATCTTTGATAGTAAGGCCTACGGTCTTGGAAATTTTCTTAGAAATTTGTGTATATGTGTATGAAATTTGAGTCTATTACAAGGTGGATTCCTAAGAATTTTCCCTCTGTTAGCTTTGTGATAGGTGATCTGTTTATATTATGTTAAGAGGGACATCTGTAGCTCTGTTTTCCAAACTGAATGAAGTAGGTTTTTTCAATGTTTAGTGTAAGTTTTTTAGTCCTCATCCAGGTTGATATTTTCTGTAATTCGGTATTTACAGTATTGGCTAGCATGCTGGGCTCGGGGAGAGAAGACGTATTGTAATGTCATCTGCAAAATGGGGTGGGTTTGAGTAATTGCGAAGCATTAGGTAGGTCATTTATGTATAGGAAAAGAGAAGAGGGCCAAGGATGCTTCCCTGTGGGACACCAACTGTTTAAATTTGGTTATGTGGAAGAGTTTGCCCCATTTGTGTACACATATTGGCTTTCTGTTGCTGAGGTATGACTTGGTAGTTGAGGGAGTGCCCTCTTATACCATAGTGTGACAATTTTATGTGGAGCAAGTCACGGGCAACTGTATCAAAGCTTTTTCGTAAGTCAATGAAGTCCCCAAATGGGACTTCTTTTTTCTCTATTGCAGTGTATATATGTTTTAGCATGTGTATAATAGCATCATTGGTATTTTTATTAGGCCTGAACCCAAATTGGCAGAGGGTTTAGTATGTTTTGGGAGATGAGATAGGAGTAGATTCGTTTATGAATTAATTTTTCGAAGATTTGAGATGGGTGAAGTTGGATATTGCCCCATAGTTATTCAACTCGGTTTTGTCTCCTCCTTTATGGATTGGGGGACCCTTGCATTTTTGAGAACTTAGGGAAGGTGGAGGATTCAATGGTTTGGGTTAAAGGTTTGCAGTGATTTGGTGATAGCAATTGTTTACACTTTTTTGTATATAAAGGGTGGTAAGGTATTTAAATCTCCTGTCTTGTTTTTTAGTGTGTTGATAATAAGGGGGAAATTTCATATGGGTTAGTCGGAGCTAGGAGCAGTGTGTTCAGGTAGTTGCCAGTGAGGTAGTCATTTGGTGGGGTATCTGTGCTTGGGATTTTATTGGCAGATTTTTTCCTATAGTGGAGAAGAAGTCATTGAGTCTGCTGTTTCTGTTGGTGGGAGTTGGGGGTTCATCTGCTTTTTTTTTAATTTAATTTCACTATTTCGTGCTATCTTTTTTGTTCCAAAAATTTCCCGATAGGGTTTTCCAGGTCTTTTTTATTACTCTAAGTTGGATAATCTTTTCCCATAAAAATTTTTTTCCCCTTCTATCGGCGGTTAGGATTGACGGGAACATTTTGTTTGGTCTTGGTTTTTGGGGCCCCCATTCTGTACTTTTTTCATAGGGGTGTTTTGTTTTTAAGATTTGAGGATGGGGTGTTAGCCGGGGATTGTTCAGTCTCTTAGCTGCATCTGTTCATTTTTTTTTTTAGGCAGTGTTTGTTATAGAGGTTTTGGGGTTTTTTTTTATAAAATTATTAATATATTCGCCAAGCTGTATAATTTCTAGCTCGTGTGCCGTCAGTTTTGTTACTGTTTTTGTGAATTATTAAGGCTGCCTCATTGTGAAGTCTAAAGGTGACTTCAGTATGTCTTGGGGTAATTTCCCAAGAGTTGTTATGAGGAAAGTGGGTAGGGTCTGTGGTATTATTTTGTGATTTGCCTGTTTTTAAAGGGGGATATGGGTTGGCCCAGATGTGGTCAAGTAGGGAAACCTAGTCCGTAAAAATCTTGTAGGGTTTTTTTACGTTTGGGAGCAACATGCGTTACTCATTGTGTTTTCCGAATTCGTAACTGTGGGGCCGGGGCTTGCAGGAGATTTTTATTGAAATCACTGAGAAAAAGTAAATGATCTTTTTTTTCATGCGGCATCAGTTATCATACTTCCCAGGTTTTGACTAAATTGGTAAGTTTTTATGAGGAACTCTGTAGATGTTTTCATGTGAGAGGTTTTTGTAGGGTACTTTGATTTGAATTTAGCTATTATATATTCCCCATGTTTATCCCTTGTGAAGTATTTGTGATTAAATTCTAGTTTGGGTTTAGTGTATTAGCTGTGCCACCCCTTTGTTGGTCTGGCCTACAGTTGTGTATGGGGTGTGTAACCAGGAAGGATAGAATCAGTATATCAGGTTTCAGTTAGTGTAAGTGGACATATTGGCAGCAAAGGGAATTTTGTAATGCTATTGGGGACGTAATGCTTTTAAGGTTGTATTTGTTAAAGACAGTTAGTTGTTGTTGGCTCTGAGGAGGGCCTTTGAGTTTTGCTGTGTAGTAATTACAGTAATGTTTTATTCATTTAAGTCATTAAATAAGAGGGTTTGGGCGGATCATGCTTGTAATCATGATTTGTGTGCTATAGTTAGATTTAAGTATAAAACAAAGTAAATATTCAAAGCTAAAAAATAGCGCCTGGGTTTTTTAACAAATGTTAAAAAAAAGGCTAAGGTATTTTTTAAAAACTAAAATAAAGGAAAAATATAAAAGGGACTAAAAAAATTTGTGGTGAACAAATAAAGTGATTTTCAAAAAATGGAGCTTGGGAATATAAAGTAGGTGTATTTTAAAAGGTAATTCTCTTAAGTTAGAGTTAGGGAAAAAAATATAATATTTTAGGAATATATGACAAAATAGGAACTTATTACAATTTAGCACCTGAAATAACCCTTATTATTTTAAAAAATTGGGATTATGAGCTGGGGAGTTTTTATAACAAAAAATAATGGAGAAAAAAATAAGGGACCCCATGGGGAAGTGGAACAGAATTCTTCCTCCGTAACCCAAAAGCGGTTTGTAAGAGGAAACAAAAAACCCGGGAGCAAGGGGGCGTACCTCTTCTCCTGATATATTACTAAATGAAAAAGGGAGAAATTTTCGTTTTTTTTTTGGGCCACCCCCTCGGGGGGATAGGCCCGGGTGTGTTAAAAGAAAAAGAATATAAGGGAAAAAATTAAGTAAGGTAAAAAAAAGTTAAAGGGGACAGATTGTCACTAGAAAAAAGGGGGTTTTTGGAGTAAGATCTGATTTTTTAATAACAATAGAATATAAAAAATAAAATAAAAATTATTTGATAGGAGTGAATGAGACAAATGGTTTTTAATACTTGACGTGTGTTGGAGTATACAAAGAAACATTTATAAGGGGTTTTCGGGGGAAACCCGGGCGGGCCCGGGGACTTGATCCTGGAGATGGAAGTACAGTCCTGCACCAAAGGAGGGGTGTTAATGTTGTTTTTTTAAAACTGTATGAAAAGCACCCTTCGGGCAAGCAGTGGGGAGTGAATGAGGGAAAATTTTTTTTTTGGGCCCCCGCCTTTGGGTGGGAACGGCCAGTGGAAAATAAAAAAAAAAAAAAATAATAAAATAATAAATACGATATAAATGAAGAAGGAAATTGTACAAAAAATGAGGGGGGGTTTTGACACATCGCAGTGTGACTTTGTTTAGCTGGAGTGAGCATTGTCCCCCGTGCTTTTTCCAAACTTTCACAAAAAATTTCACGGTTGAGGCGTGGAATTTAATAACACTTTTTCTTTTCAACAACCGGCCGTATCCCTCCGGGTGGGGGGGGCCCCCCCAAAAGGAAAAACGAAATTTCTATTTTCAAATTTAGTAATTTATAGGGAGAAGGGTATAGCCCCTTGCTCCCGGGATTTTTAGGCCCCTTACAAACCCGCATGGCTACGGAGGAAAATTCTGTTTCCCCCCCGGGATAAGAGGGAAAAAAAAAAAAAGAACAAGAAATTTGAAAAAAAAAGGAAAAAAACCCAGAGGGGTAGTATAACCCCGTGGACCCCCCCTTTAAAGATCACCTCCAAATGCACCAATTATAAGTGTTTTATGTAATGCGTTTGTACGTGTGTTTGGGGGGCTGAAAAGGACTAATTACTTCACAAATTTTCCTTTTTGGGGAAAAAATTCGGTCGTACTGGCACCTGAACATAATGGGAAAGAAAAAGTTCGTTAACCGGGGGTCCACTGTAACTTGTACATGTATTTAGTGGGGACCTAAGTGTAAGTAAAGTAGCAAGATGTACCGAAATCTTGCATTTCAGAACAGAAAAAAAAGGGCCCAGCAATCCTACCATCATGTAAAAAAATTAAAACTTTCGTTTTAAAAACCTCACTTGGCGACAGATACCTCCCTGGGCGGTTCTGTTTACCAATACTACCTAGGGTTTAATAACATTATGTTTAAATAATATAGTACTTTTTATTTAAAAACGTATTATTAAAATTAAATGTTGTTTAAAAAAAAATTGCCTCAACTGCTGCCTCAACGCTGCCCCAACCATGCCTCAATCCTGCCCCAATGCTGCCTCACCCCCTGCCCCAAAACGCTGCCTCAACCCCCCTCAACAGCCCTAACCATGCCCAACAGCGCCCCCAACACTTTCCCCAACCATTGCCTCAACCGCGCCTCAAAGCTGCCCCAACTGCTGCCCAACCACTGCCCCAATCGCGCCTCAACGCTGCCTCAACCACTGCCTCTGCTGCCTTTTAATCGCTGCCTCAACCCCCTGCCTCAAGCTCCTCAACGCTGCCCTCAACGCTGCCTCAACAGCTCCAATCGCTGCCCTGTTGAGAAATGGGGTTTCCAGTTAATTTAAAGAGTTTGTCTTTAAATTAGAAAAAACAGTCATCGCCTGCACAGCCCCCCCCTGCAGCGAGGTCTTTAGAAACTGTCGAAATCGTTCTCAACGGGGTGAAAAAAGAGTTATAATTTGTAAGATTTTAATTTACCCCAGGGGGTGTTATGTCAGCATATTTCATTCACTGAGCTGACAAATTTACTTGTGTGGACCAAAATCCCCCCCCTTTACTGCCGAAAAGGGTTATTACAAACTCTTGCGACTCAAGAACTGCCATCCCCCGTACTACAAGAAATTCTAACCACCTTGCTCTTAAACGTAGCTTGGTGTTTTCACCCTTCGCAGGATCGGTGCTTGAAGAAGCTGAAGGGTCCTTGGATGTCCCCTCTTCCCTGTCTAGGGAAAAACACATGGTACACTATTTCCCACAAGATTTGTCTTTATTTTCACAATCTTATCCTAAAGAAGCTGATCACACTTCTCTTAAGTGTTTATTGGTTTTAGAGACACTTTGTTCACACAAAACGCC